>JASEVX010000001.1:167724640-167946481 GCA_031761405.1 Serripes groenlandicus | reverse complement strand
AGCAAGAACTTTCTTTTTTTCAGAAACGGATGTTGGTAACCATAATTTCGTGATAGTCTCAGCTGATGCCTTGCTGTATTACAAAACGCTAGAGAAGGCCGTAAAAAAACAAGTGACATTTAACATGTCAAAACCGTTGATAGGTATTGTATTCAAAATCCTATATAAACAACTTATACAGTACTCTTTTTTCAAAACCTCATTATAAGATTCCGTCTGTTCGTCTGTCCGTCCGTCTGTCTGTCCGTCCGTCCGTCCGTCTGTCTGTCTGTCTGTCTGTCTGTCTGTCTGTCTGTCTGTCTGTCTGTCTGTCTGTCTGTCTGTCTGTCTGTCCCACCTAACCTTGTCCGGCCCGCATCATGTCAAAACCGTTGATAGGTATTGTATTCAAAATCCTATATAAACAACTTATACAGTACTCTTTTTTCAAAACCTCATTATAAGATTCCGTCTGTTCGTCTGTCCGTCCGTCTGTCCGTCCGTCCGTCCGTCCGTCTGTCCGTCTGTCCGTCTGTCTGTCTGTCTGTCTGTCTGTCTGTCTGTCTGTCTGTCTGTCTGTCTGTCTGTCCCACCTAACCTTGTCCGGCCCGCATCTTAACCATGCATCATAGGATTTCCCAAGAAACTTGGTACAAACGTTCACCATGATGAGGCGGCGTATCGCGCCCAAGACACCGGCCTGTACCACAAATGTCAAGGTCACACTTAGAAGTCAAAGGTCAAAATGAGTACTATTTGATAGGACGGTACCTTGTCCGGCCTACATTTCAACCATGCATCATAGGATTTAAAAGAAACTTTGCACAAATGTTCACCATGATGAGACGGCGTGTCGCGCACAAGATCCAGGCCTGTACCTCAAATATCAATGTCACACTTAGAGGTCAAATGTCAAAATGAGTACTGTTTGATAGGACTGTACCTTGTCCGGCTCACATCTCAACCATGCATCATTGGATTCACAAGAAGTTTCTTGGCACACATGTTCACCTCAAATGTCAAGGTCACACTTAGAAGTCAAAGGTCAAAATGAGTACTATTTGATAGGACTGTACGTTGTCCGGCCTACATTTCAATCATGCATCATAGGATTTAAAAGAAGCTTGGCACAAATATTCACCATGATGAGACGACGTGTCGCGCACAAGACCCATGCCTATACCTCAAATATTAAGGTCACACTTAGAGGTCAAAGGTCAAAATGAATACTGTTTGATAGGACTGTACCTTGTCCGGCTCACATCTCAACCATGCATCATAGGATTCCCAAGTTACTTGGCACACATGTTCACCTCAAATGTCAAGGTCACACTTAGAGGTCAAAGGTCAAAATCAGAACTGTTTGATAGGACTGTACCTTGTATGGCCCGCATCTCAACAATGAATCATAGGATTCCCAAGTTACTGGGCACACATGTTTACCATGATGACGTGACATGTGTCACACAAGACCCAGGCCTGTACCTCAAAGGTCAAGGTCACACTTAGAGGTCAAAGGTCGAAATGAGAAACCATGCATCACAGAATACTCAAGTTACTGGGCAGACATGTGGCGCACAAGACACAGGCCTGTAACTGGAAGGTCCAGGTCACACTTACAGGTCAAAGGTCGAAATGAGAAATGTTTGATAGGACTGTATCCAATATGTATGCAGTGCTATGCTGTTGTTGTCAACAAATGCACATACAATACACAATGGGCTGTCCTCGTCCAGTAGGGGACTTTTGTATTGCTTGCAATACGACATTAAAATAGAGATAGTCATAACCTATTCTTAAAGAGTATTACCACGAAAAGCAAATCTGGTGCAGACAACTTGAAAATCCAAACAATGCTTTGTTTTGAAAATATGCCAGCAAAAAAATGATATGATAGTTGTAAACATTGTGTAAAAGAAGGTAGTATCCATTTAGAGCAGTTTTTCAATTAAGGATTAATTCTTATTTATCGTGCGTTCATACTGCATAAACGCACGAAAAATTAGAATCAATCCTTATATTTACATTTTCCCCTTTTCATTACTTTATTTTGTTCGATCTAAAAGTGTTCGCGAACAAGTCTTTAATAATAATAAAGAAATGTAACAGTCAACATACGTTTGTTTAAATGAATAGCGTCGTATATCATTGGTTAAAAGACGTCACGCTAATCAAATCGGAGTGCAATATTGAAATAAACAAATTTTATTGTACAGAAAATCAAGTGCGAATGTAAATATAAGTCAATGACTGTTAAATTGATGTGCATCAAGGAACATACTCTATCGGGGGAAAGGTCAATTTATTCTTTTGCCTCATTGTTATTAAAAGGCGTCTGAGTGTCAGCCTCTGTAAATGAAAGTTAAATCATTGAACAGAGTTGGCAAAGAATGTGGCAAATGGTGAAATTGTGAGCAATTTCTCCTTATGTCACAATGATTTTTCTAATTTCATCTGCTGCAGAGCCGTCAACATGCGTCTTTATATGAGAAAGTGTTAAAAGTCTACAGAATCGGTTTAATAATTCATACTTTCTCCTAAAAGGTTTGAAGATTATATGGAACGACGATAACATTACTTTCGTATTGACGGCGGACAAAAACCATATCTCAAACATGAAGATCAGCTGTTCCTATTCATCAAACATCCCATTAGATGTTGCAAAGGAAGATTCGGCGACCAAGACAACGTTCACATGTGACATAAATGAAACCATGATAGATATAGATGTCCTCCTACAGTGGAAAGACAAGATCCTGTATGCCAAGAAGGTGACAAAAACAGGGAAGATATCAGGTAGAATTAATTCTTTTTGTCGTTTTCAATTCACAGGTGTCCGAGTTTTCATTTGTGAAAAAAATAGAAAAAACAAAACAAACAATACCTCGTCAAATAGTTTCTCTATATGGTCCCTTATCCTGTAATAATAATGACCGTCGTAATGTTAATTCGGGGAATCCCACACAGGACAGTGTTACTATAAATAGCCTCTCTATATGGTATTATATAAAAACAATTATGATTATACTATGGCGTAGTTCACGACGAAACCGAGTTCCGACTCGAGTTACACGGGTTCCTCATGAACGGCAAGAGTTTTAACCCTAGTGACGTCATATGAACTTCTGACCCCGACTATTTACAATCCTTCTTTAAGCGAGAGTTAGAAGAGTTCCAAAATGGCGGAGGGTAGCAATTCTTGATGCTGGTGTATAAATAATCCTAAAATACGAACCTCTGAGTTCAGTAATCAGTGATGTTTTTATTTGTAAGGCAGATAAATAAGCATTTGTTTAATTGGGCCTTGCAAATAATTGCGATCCGTAATTCAGACAACAGGAAAACGAGCTTTCTGATGTCGATAATGAAATAAGTACAACACGGGGGCTTCCATTTTGAATTTTGACTCAAGAGTGGAGACCAAGTGTCTGCGCATGCGCCATCGATACACGTGCCCCCTGACCATACCCTCCTTGAGTTCGTCATGAACTTAGCCTATATGAACCATATAGAGGCTATTTATAGTTACACGGTCCGAGGTGGGATTACCTACATGTTCTCATACGAAATCATTACGGTTATTATTATTATAGCATATGGACAAAATAGAAAAACTATTTGTAGTCTCTTAACGCTGTTTTGTGTGTTTTTCCCCGCGTTCTACTTAAATGAAAACTCGGACACCTGTGGTAAATTTATCCCTATCCCATCAGACGACTTTTGGAATGAAAAGCGGCATTATAGTCTGGTCACAAGGCCCGTATGTGTTGGTTTTTGGATATATGTGCCGTACCGCGAGAAAACCAAGATTATGGCTGGCCTCTGCGTAATGTTTCGACCCAGAACAGCCAGAAAATCCACAGGAGGCGAAACGTGTCTATCCGGGTAAGCCTGCGCGGCATGCTTAGGCTGATCCGGGTCGATACTTTACGCAGAGACCACAATGTTGGTTTTCTCGCGGGACGGCTGATATATAAAATGTTGGCACAGGCTTCACAAAATTGGTTCCAGCAGAAGACCATTGAAAACAATGTGACAGAGGGAGAAATTGCTTATTGGAGCAGTTTCTCATTTTGACACAATGTTTTCATGTTTTGTTAAGAATTTCATTGATAGGGAGTTTCAACATTCGTGCAAATATGTTATCAAAGTCGTCTGCTTCAAAAATGTTGTATGTGGAAAAGGGTTCTAAAAGGGTTTCTACAATATAATGTATCTTTTCTACACAGCATACTATCTTGTTGAAAAAGACTTGTCAAAAAATTAAATCATTATACATGTATTTATAATGTCAAATTTACGTTTAATTATCCTCAATTTGCACGATGTCTTGTCACAACAGAGTAATTTCTCATTTTCTCAAAATGTTTTTTTAACTTTGTGTCATAGCCATACACCAATTGCTTACAGTTGTTACAATGTTGTCCGTATATATTTCCAAAATGTATACCTCTTAAACTATGAAATCAGGTAAACGGTTAATTTGATTTTGATTCATTTATATTTCAGGTTCTGGAAACTCTCAAGTAGATGTGATGGTTTTGGTTGTTAGTCTTATTTTAAACTGGACATTGTGATATACCCTTTCCCACCTAAAGACGCATCATCATCAAACGACTATTGAAAACATTGTTTTTAGCTCTATACAACAATAATACTTGCAGTTATAGATGTTTTCCTGATTTCGAGTTTGAAAACATCAAAAACATGGTACCATTATCTCCATGAACAGACAAGAGTAAATAACTCTGGCAAGGTTTTTGTTAGATTTTTTTTTTTTCAAAACCATTACAAATATTGCTTTGAAACTTACAACACTAATTCACCTTCATTACCTCCATCAACAGACAAGAGTACATAACTCTGTCCATGCTTTTGTAAGAATTAGGGCCCTTTTTTTACTTAGAACTTTGGTTAAATTTTTCGTACCACTCCACTTTTTTGGCAAAACCATTCGAGATATAGCTTATACACTTACAATACTGATTTACCATCATTACCTCCATCGACAGACAAGAGTACATAACTCTGTCAATGTTTTTGTAAGAATTATGGCCCTTTTTCGATTTAGAAATTTGGTTAGGTTTTTTGTACCAATTCACTTTTTTTCAACACCATTACAGATATTGCTTTGAGACTTACAACACTTTTTGACTATCATTACCTCCACCAAAAGACATGAGTACATAACTCTGTCCATGTTTCTGTAAGAATTATGGCCCTTTTTCGATTTAGAATTTTGGTAAGTTATTTATACCAAATATATTTCAAAACAATTCTTGCTTGGTAAGTGGCCATTGTTTTGGATCACGTGAAGCCGCCATGATGCAAACTGACAATCTTAGTTTGGTTTGTAATACTTCTCTGACTGTTGATTCTGTGGTTATAAACCATGCAAATGGTAAAGAGCAGTGATGGGTTCTCATTTGACCGCTGCCACCACGCCAGTAAGGAAGATGAACCACTAAGACAATGATTTAACCGTCAACTTTTACAGAAAAATGGTGTCGAATAACTCAAGGGAGATAACTATAGGTAAGAGTAAACAATTGTAGTGATGATATAAAGGAATCCCTAACTAGTCTATACTAATATACTGGCGTTAGAGCTATAGCTTACACACTTACAAAAATCTTTTTACCATCCTTACCTCTACCAACAGCCAAAAGTGCATAATTTAGTAATGGTGTTTGTAAGAATTATGACCCTCTTTCGGCTTATATAAAGTACTTTGCTTATAAATAATATGATAAAGTACCTGGTTATGTTTTCTGTACCACCAAAAAAGTTTTGTTTCAATGGCAAGCATAACAAAGTCGGGCGCGCTGTCCTCTGACAGCTCTTGTTTTCCAGGTTCTTAAAATAATTATTATAAAGAAGAATGATAATGGTATTAAAGTCGACTCAAAAATCTTCACAGATAAATACACACCCCCTCAACTGATGCAGATGCCGCCGCCTTAGTAGCATCGTGGGAAAAGAAGAAATAAATCAAAACAAACAATTACTCTTTATGGAACATAGGATTTGGGTTTTTAAATGCAGATTTCCTTTGTTATACTATTTAAGCGTATAAAGTTCGACATCAAAATTAAATTACTTCTTTTTGACAGTATGGTAACACCTATTCTTCATTATGCTTCCGAAGTCTTAGGTATTTATCAATTTTCTGAAATAGATAGATTACATATTAAGTTTTGCAAATATATCCTTGGCGTTAAACAACAAACAACAAATGCAGCAGTACTAGGCGAACTAGGGAGATTTCCGTTATCGATTATAGGCATTGAACGTACACTTAAGTTCTGGTCAAAAATAAAAAATAATCAGAATTCAATACTACATGATGTTTTCTTTAAGCAATGCTCTATTTCAAATAGCAAATAGTACTTTGTGGTCGACCAAAGTGAAACGGTATTTAGACAGATTAGGTATGAGCAACTTATGGTTAGAACAGAACATATCTGCAGGAACAATAACATTAGTTAAACAGAGAATTCGAGACAACTATATCCAAAATTGGCATGCAATTGATTCATCTCCAAAACTTGATTATTACCGCAAATTTAAGATTACTTTTGAACTTGAATCATATCTACTAAATAGTAAAAATGACAAACTAAGAAAACAATTAACACTCTTTCGAATTTCTGGACACAAATTAGCCATCGAAACGGGTAGATATTTAGGAATCGAACGGAGCAATAGAACGTGCATTTTTTGTTCGGAAAAGGTTTTAGAATCCGAATATCATTTCTTCTTGTATGTTTGAATTATAGAAACATACGTACACAATATATATCAACGTCATGGCCTTCTATTTCTCGATTTATTAACTTATTATCTTCAAAAAGTAAAAAAGTTCAAATGAATATTGCAAATTATATTTCAAAAGCGGCTGAGTATAGAGAATATTGTATTAATCAAAATATGGTGTTTAGTAATAACTAAGAATCATTTGCCAATTGTATTCATTAACAATGATTCTTGGTTATCTAAACATAATAGTACTTATCTGAAATATGATAACTGATTTTTCTTCTTTTGTATTCGTGTATATAAATTATGTAAATGTAATGTATTTTACGTCATTGAGCCATATTCTTCACGTGTATATACTTGTAAATGGCCAATGGTACTGATGTGCCGACTTGCCTGAATAAAATTGAATTGAATTGTTAACTACGAACTTGTTTCTTGTTTTGGGGTTTCTAATTCCTTAGTTGCATTATTCAGTTCTGACTGTTTTTGATTAATGTTACTTGTCAAGAAGATGAATCACTTGGACATATGCTAGTCGCAAAGCACCGAAGTTTCTTCCGACATGGCAAGTAGTGTTTGTGTTCAGAGATTCTTAGAATAAATTGTGAACCCTTCCACAAATACAACACATACTACTGATCTGCAGCAGAAATTGAGGAATAGGGTAGGAAACATTGCTGCGATAGCAAAATTCTTCACTTTTCACAACAATGTTTTCAAAGGCCATCTGCTGCAAACGGGTCAATTTTTAACACGGCGAGTTATTGTGATCGCCTTCCGTCCGTCGTCAACATCTTCTCCTCAGTAACCAGTGGATCAATTTATATGAAACTTCACAAAAAGCATCCTCCCAATGATTTTATCAAAATTCCTTCAATTTTTTGGGATCCATGCAGAATTTCTGGTTTCCATGGCAACGGAACGAAAAATACCTTAATATTCTTCTTCTCCCAAACTGATTGGCAGATTTTCAAATAGTGTTGTAGAAATGTCCCTTGGATGACCCTCTATCAGATTCCTTCAAGCCATGTTGATTGGTCGAAAAGTATCCCGGCTATTTTGCGTAATATGGCTATAGTGAAAACTTAAAAAATCCTTCTCCGAAAGTGTCAGGCCGATTTTCCAATAATTTTGTAGAAATTCCTAGAATGACCCTCTCTCAGATTCATTCATGGAATGTTGATTGGTCGAAAACTATGGCCGCCAGGGGGCGGGGCTTATATGGCTAAAGTGAAAAAAACTGGTGCGTGCATCATGGCCCTCTTGTTTACTTAGAAAAATTGGTTTAAGTTTTGCGTGCAACTAATTTAAGAGTCCGTATCTCAGTATTTACTTGATGTATTGCATTGAAACTTATACAACCCTACCCAACTATGTAGATTATCAAGTTAGATATCTCTATCTTGCATATTATGCAAGTTATGGCCATTTTTAGCTCACCTGTGCATGAAGTGCAAGGTGAGCTATTGTGATAACATTTTGTCCGGCATCCGTCGTCAACAAGTACTAAACGGCATTTGTATATTGGCTTTATAAAAAACTTTGTGAGACTTATCAGAGTTTTGGTGCTGATCTTATTGTATTATATATATTCATACGTATCTTCGCTAGATCCGTCTTACTCTACAGTCTTGGGCATTCGTAACAAATACCATTAAGGCACATACTTTTCATAAATGATATTAAATCCTATCTTTTTCAAGATATATTACACCGTTTTCCATATACAACACATCTGCAGCAGATGCCTTTGAAAATGCAATGTATTGATTACTGTTGGTACTTTGATTTGTATGTTGAATACTCTCCTATGTGAAGGTTACAAATAAACGCATTTTTCCGGTAAACTCAATGGCCGCCTCCTTGTTATTACATGGTGTCAGAAGTATCGCTCAGCATCGGCGTAATTAAGAAATTACAGACATAAATATCTGTGCAGAGTTAAAGATTAAATACTTTTCTACATACTAATAGAGTATTGTAATGGCGACAAAAGGTATTAGACCATTACCAGAGTTCAACCCATCGGACGCGAGCGCACCAGAATGGGAACTTTACATGCGTGATTTCCAGATTCATTTGGACGCATTATGACTTGATGACAAGCCTGGTAGGCGGAAGGTCGGCAGAATTCTTGAACACTAAAAGGGGAAACATGTCAATCATGGACTATATAGCGGAATTAAAAAGAAAATCAGAGCACTGCCAGTACGGTGAACAAAAGGAAGGACTTATTTGTGATATGATTATTAACGGTGTGAAAGACAAGAAATGCTCGGAAAAGTTAATGGATATACCGGTGGAACAATTAAACATTGATAAAGTGATGCAGGTATGTAGACAAGTAGAGTTGACCACTGCTCACTTGAAAACGTTAGAAGAAAGTCCAATAGTGAATATGGCTCAAACGTCACAGCCTTTTCGAGGAAACCGGACACATACAAATACTAATTGTCCCAAGTGTTGTAGACAACATGAATATAGACATTGTCCTGCTTACAACAAAACATGTGACACTTGTGGTGTATCAGGACACTTCAGAGCATCAAAGCTGTGCAGGGGCAATGGGAATAATTCATCTCGTCGCAGAGGTCGGGGTTGGAGATGACCATATCGTGGTCGTGGCGCCAGGAGAGTGAATTACGCAGAAACAAAAGAGGATGACGAATTCAACGAAATGTTTCAACAGTCGGCATCGGTCAATGATGTGTTCATTGCGAAATCAGGTACGATTGACAACCAAGATTGGACAGTAAAGTTCACAGTTGGAAGTACAGAACTGCCATTAGAAAAAGATAGGGGTGCGATGTGTAATGTGATATCGAGAACAGTCGCAGTTAAGTTTCAAAGCATTGCGCATATTACTGACAGTGACACTATTATCAATGGAGTTAGTGGAAAACAAGTCAAGATCATGTTACCATGTGAATACAAAGACATGAAAAGAAACGTCGAGTTTCAGGTGATGGACACCCCTAGAAATATTAACTTGTTAGGAAGAAATGACTCTGTGAATTTTGACCTGATAATGCGCGTGAACTCTGTGAAAATGGAAACTGAAGCTATAATAGAAGAATACAGTGACGTGCTTGGAGAAGAAATTGACTGCTTACCCGGGAATACGAGATAAAAATAGACAAGTCCGTGACGCCAGTTGTACACGCTCCACGTCCTGTACCAGTCGCAATCCGGGATCAGTTAAAAAGAGATCTCGATCACCTTGAAAAGTGCGGAATCATAGCTCAGGTGACCGAGCCCACCAATTGGGTCAACAGTATGGTGTGCGTAAGAAAGAAAAATGGCAGTTTACAACGGTGTACTCTATAGAGGTGATCGTGTGTGTATTCCTGCAGAAATGCGCACAGAGACACTGAAAACAATACACAATTCACACCTCGGAGTGGTCAACTGTAAGAAACGTGCAAGGGAGTTGGTATTTTGGCCCGGCATGAACAAGCAGATCGAGGACCTCGTCAGCAAATGTAGCGCTTGTCTCATGCAGCGAAACAAAACACCCAAAGAACCTATGATCATTCAACCAATCCCAGAACTACCGTGGAGTAAAGTCGGCATGGATTTGTGTGAACTTGAGGGAAACCATTATCTCATCATGGTGGACTATTATTCAAACTTCATCGAAGTTGCTCCGTTGCAGAGAGACACAAGAACGAGCTCAATCCTGAAACATGTTAAACAGAACGTAGCTCGTTACGGCTTAATGGACACGATCATAAGTGACAACGGACCACAGTTCACGAGTTCGGAATTCAAGGACTTCACCGAGAAGTATGGCATCCGCCATATAACGTCTTCGCCGTTACACCAACAGACGAACGGCCTTGCCGAGAAGGCTGTACAAACAGTCAAAAATCTCATCAAAAAGTGTGCAGAATCAGGTGACGACATCTATCTGTCTCTGTTGGAGCTTCGCAATACTCCTCGCGATAATGAAATCGGTTCGCCAATGCAGCGTCTGATGTGTCGTCGCGGAAAGACGATGATACCAATCGCGCATAAACTGAGAAAACCTGAAACCAACAGCCCTGAAATGGTCGCGTCAAAACTACTTGACTACAGGGAAAAGCAGAAATTCTACTACGACCAACATGCGAAGGTCAATAATGATCTTCAACCAGGTGACGCAGTGAAAATCAACACCTCTTCTGGATGGAAACCAGCTGAATATGTGCGAAAATCTGAACATCCGCGTTCCCATATCGTAAAGGCAGGCGAAACAAGTCGCGAATACAGGCGCAACACCGACATGTTGTTGAAAACGCGAGAAACGCCACACACAATAAACGCGAACGATACTATAGAAATTCCGTGTGTGCCAATGGAAGATTCTGTCTGTCAATCAATAAATCAGCCAAATAGCGCGAGTGTTAACAAAGATAAAAACGCGAGTGTTAACAAAGATAAAAACGCGAGTCATAACAAAGATAAAAGCGCGAGTGTTATCAAAGACAAACCTATTCAACCTAATCCAGAGAAAACAACTATCGAGAAAGTGCAGACGCAGGAGAACTCTGTGAGAAAGAAAACGCTTCTTGGCAGAGAAGTTCGAAGACCAAAGCGACTCATTGAATACGTTGTATAAACTATCAGTCACAGTGTTTAACAGTAACATATGCACTGAAGTGTTTAATGGGGCATAATAATACCCAAGTGCATATGACAACCAAAAATTCATTTTTTTTAGTAAATTTGTTATACTGCTTTAGTTAATAGTTAAGTTACATTCATGTTTAAATAGACATAAAGTTCATGTTAATCTTTGTCACAGGACAATCTTGAAATTCTGTTGTGTATTATAAATATTGACATTTATAAATTAGTTTCCAAAATCATCCTTATGGTATAAGGATATTAAACATTTATTCATATTATCCATTTAGTCTTTGAAAAGTGGTATAGGACTATTTTGCTATTAATCAAGGTGCATCATAACTAAGATCATTATTAAGCAGAGAGTGAATATCTAGTCACACTATAGTTGCTAGTCATTGGACACAGACATTATGTTCATACATTAAAAATGTTAATCTTTCACACATTTACTTTGCAACGTCATTTGTTAAGATAAGTGATATTTTCTCTTTTACTCAGGACATTTAAAATTAGTAAATAGTTCAGTCATAGTTTTCTTAAAGGAAAGGGGATGCAATGTATTGATTACTGTTGGTACTTTTATTTGTATGTTGAATACTCTCCTATGTGAAGGTTACAAATAAACGCATCTTTCCGGTAAACTCAATGGCCGCCTCCTTGTTATTACAGAAAACAACCAAGCATAACTATGGAATATCTCTGGAAATGAGAGAATAACAATTTAAAAGATTTGATTCATTATTGAAAAAGGCAAAGTTGCTCATAATAATCATTTTCTCCTTTTGCAATAATTTATAAAACTAGAATGGAGTGCTCCTGTATATAATGCAAATTGTGACACTTTTTTAACTTAGAAATTCGCATCATGTAAATTATCAAGTAGGATAACTCTATCTTGCATATAATCGCCCTTTATCATTAGAGTTGTCTGCTGCAGATTTGTTGTATGTTGAAACGTTTAAAATCACCAACCCTACTTACATTCCCACTAAAAAGAGTTTATAAAAATAATTTACATTTGATAACGTTTAAGGGTCCAATTACATCCAGTTCATTGTTTAGTTTTCAACCAATTTATTGTGCACATATATGCGTTCAATTTCTGCAGGGACATAGATAAGATCTTATCTACGTCCCCGATTTCTGTAAATGTTTTTTATTTGATCTAGGTCAAACAAAACTAGACACTCGAATGTGGTTTAGACTTACTAGAAATAAGGTTTACATTATGGCTTCCAGCATGCTTGTTTTATCAAAGGGTAAAAGAGGATGTCGCCTCGAAGTTCTATTTGTGTGTGATATAATCCAGCAAAACCGTCCATCTTCATAGAAATACTGGCTTCCTTTCATTGGTCATCAATATGACGATTTATCACTCATTAGTGGTTATGCATATAATTATATGTATGTTGTGGCAGCAAATCAGATCTTCCACTTGCTAACTGTTTCTTTCATATGGATTAAAAGATCAGTGATAAAACTCATTCCCGCTTTCAGACATATTTGGACGAATTTGAAGCATACAACCCTTGAAAACATTGTGACAAAATGTGCAATATATATATATTTATTCATGACGATTTACAATGTTTTTATCATGATGTGTTTAAAGTCATTTAACTAATAAGACTTAAGGAACCGTACGACAGCTTTTGTCTTTTGTGTCGCCAACGTTGTCGTCTTTTGCATATTTGTTGTATATGGAAAAAAATAGTTAATATGCAAAAACTTGTCAATAATAAATAGGATTGTAACAACTAGTTACAGGAATTTTGAAAAATGTTGGCCATTGCCTGCTTTCAGCTCAAGAGCTTCTCTCCACAAAAACCTTTTAACCCTTTCCAACATACAAAAAACTTTTGAAAACATTGTGACAAAAGGAGAAATTAGTCATGATGGCAATTTTACCATTTTGCACAATGTTTGCAACTAATTGATAATTAAACTGTCACTTATTGAGATATTTCACATTTTTACCGATGTTTTCAAAGTCGTCTTCTGCAGATTTGTAGCATGTGGGAAATGGTTAATAAAATAATGGAGAGACTAGTACATGTATGTTAGGTATGTTGGACAAATTTGCTGCAATAAAATGCTATTTATACTTTTATCAAACATTACATGTTTGTTTTTCTTTTCCCCAAAGGACAATGTTGAGTTAAACGGTCTCAATATACACTCCAGAGCTTCAAAAGCGATCTGGCTAGATTTTTTTTTTTTAAATGACATGTTTGTTCCTCTTTTTCACAAAGGACAATATTGAGTTAAACTGTCTCAATATACACTCCTGGGCTTCCAATGCGATTCGGCTAGAATTGATTGATTGATTGTTTGGCGTTTTATGCCGCTTTCAACAATTGTTCACAGCGTCTGGCCTTGGACAAGATATCATACCAATCAAAGACCTAATAACAAGCGTAATCTCGCCGGTCACATGGTCTGTCACGTTGTGAAGTGTAACCTTCTCTCGATGTGTTCTTTATCTATTGGATCGTTTCATATCTTTGTGTTATTAGGTCTTTGTACCAATAAAGATTGTGACAAGTTTGGTACAGATTAACAAACTAAGAAAATTTAGCCAAAAGAGTCATCAATGAGGAAAACAAACTAGATCCCAATTAACATTGTGACTAAGCCTGGATAA
This sequence comes from Serripes groenlandicus, assembly GCA_031761405.1. Lineage (NCBI taxonomy): Eukaryota > Metazoa > Mollusca > Bivalvia > Cardiida > Cardiidae > Serripes > Serripes groenlandicus. The sequence goes on along the minus strand of JASEVX010000001.1, from coordinate 167,932,485 downwards.
GGATTGCTCAAATAAAAGAGCAAATTCAGCACAATTTCACGAATTAAGGAGTACATGTTTATGGAAATGCAACTTTTTCCCAAGATATTGTCTCCAAGTTTGGTCAAGATTGGATACAGAGAAGGCAACTTATAAAGATGCAGTCCACCTGCCGTAGGTGTTCTCTGAATTCCAATCAAATGCTACTAGTTTAGTTTATACTTATCTATCTTACATAAATTGCAAAACAAGCTTTAAAGGGACTGAACACCATAATGGTCCGAAATCGTTATATTTTATACTTATTCTAATTAATCCACAATACGTCGATATATATGTAACGGAATGTTGTAGAAGGTCGTACAAGTCTTGTTTTTCATTATTTCATAGTAGCTGGGAAGGAATTCATAGAAATTGTGCACTTTGTGACAAGTTTTTGAAATTTGGCATGCTGTTTAGTATGAACATACGCTATTCAAAAACAACTGCATACAAGTTGAGGTAGTCATCCGGTGACCGTTATGCACAACATTCAAAATGGCCGCCATCGGAAACAAGAAATGTTATATTTCAGCTATTTATTGTACTAGATTATTGTAATTGAAATACATTTTCCATTATTGGGTGCAAGGGAACATTTAATAAGGCTGATAAGTGTTTTACACCGCTTTCAACAATTTTTCAGTTTTATCCCGGCCTTTTTTGGGGTAAGTTTCCAGTAATTCTGGTTGATTTATCCTAACACCAGCCAGTCTGTCGTAATGCTAACTCCGCATCCCTGAGCGCCATGGAGAGCAGCCATTACTATCATTTGTTAAATCATTTATAAGGGCTTTGATTCATAAAAAAGAATGTTTGAGCGGGTAAGTGAATTAGTGATGTAATGTCCGCTCAAAGCATTAAGGTTATATACAGACATTGACCAGTTCTTTTGGTGGAGTAAACCATTGACTTTGATTGCAAACTGATATGTGATATGTGAATATCAGTCTGCAGTCTGCAGTAGGTTTAAACAATTACAAAATTATAACTCCTTTTCGTTTCACTTATTAAACATATTTTTATTAAAAATGGACACGCTTTTTTGACAGTGAGCTGAATGATTCAACCTAAACAAAAATATATCTAAACTCAAGCATCATTGTCATTATTTGTGCAGCCCCCTTCGCACTTGCATAATGTTCTACAATGAAGTCCAGCTCGATGGCATTTACAGTTACCTCTAAAGGCAACCACGCAGCCACAATGGAGTAGAATGGAGCATGCCTTACTGACATCTTCCAAATCGGTCCAATATGGCACCCACTCTTTGGTTCTGGTATTCCACTCCCATCCCCATTCACCAGCATTTGGAATATCAGGGGTTTTCAGAAGATACTTCTTCCAGACGAATGATGCAGTGAGTTTAGCGCGCTTAGCATGCTGGAACAAAGCATGTTTGGTTGGGGGTATTGAGTCAAGAGATTTGAGTCCATGGGTAAACATAACCTTCCTTGCTTCATTTACCGTGACGGCATTGTAATCTTTACTATACATGAGTACAGTCCATCGCTCAAGTCGTTGCATATGAACTGAGTCAAGTTTGAGACTGGAAGGGTCTTTGGTGATCGCAATTAGGTAGCACCCACCTCAGGATAGGAAACCCATGCCTTCCATGCAGTCTTTTTTCCAATTCCCAAAATTGCTGACACAACGTCGCATCCTGTGAATGCATGGAAGAAGGGAAGTGCTTCACAATAATGAGATCCAAGCATTTATGACATTTGATGGATGGGTATATCTGTATACGATTTCCCTGTTCCGAATCCTATCCATAGCTCTGAAAGGCCTATCTCGTGGAAAAGGTTTATAGCCAACACAACCACATCGCTATCTACTGTCTTTAGATAGGCTATAGTGTGGCCCTGCTTGGCAGCATGACGCAAGAGAAGCATCATTTTTGTGTCAGCTTGCTCACACGGTGAGTTCTGATAGGTTAATTGCTTTATTACTAATAACAATGTTAGCCTTTATTGTGATATAGTCATATGGCGAATGAGCTGTGTACTTTTGAAGCTCCTGACTTATGAACTGAAAAAGAAATCGTCTTTATTTTGCCAATCTTGGAGGAATGTCTGCCATTCGGCTCCTTTTGGCAGAGGTATGTTTGGTGAGACTCTTATTCGTCGCCTTGCAGTTTCACCTCATTTGGCTCGAGTTTGTGACTTAAGACTGTTGCCTTTTTATGTGTCCCATACAGCGTCCTCTCGTTGTGCTGCCCGTCATCTGACTTTGTAAGTATGGGAGCAATTACATCTGTGTGTATTCTCCAAATACTCTGGCACGTTGGTGTTTAATAATGTGTATTACTGCCGCCATATCAAGAACAATCAAAGACGTATCTTTCACTGCTTCAGAGCGAACAGGAACAGGCATACCTGGTGCACAGTATAGAATATCAGACTTTGTTCCTGACCGCAACTTACCTAGATTTGATAAGGACGGAGGTTCACGTTGATTTTCATGTTTGAAGAATTCGTCTATGTTAGCATCAGGTCGTGACTGTAGGGACATAAACAATTTAGTGATGAGAACTGCATTTGCTTTCGCAGATCCCAGCTTATCAACACCCCTCTTTAGATATGCAGGTGGCCTGTTAAACAAGTTAGCCCTCGGGAAAACGTCAGTCAATGGCTTTGAGGCTTTTTCTATTCTGTTACTGACAAACTGGCTAAACATGTTTTTACCGACACCTCAGGGCTGTTCTTAAGCTAAATAAGATCTCAGGGTCCATGACTTTCCCCAGTGTCTAATGTGATGAGCTCTCTACCCGTCTCTCTAAAGGAATTTACGATTGTGCCCTCTTTGACAAGATCACACAGAGCTTTATGATGGCTAAGGAACTATATCTTTTCAGAAACTTAGGATGCCGGATGTTCCACACTGTTATCGTTTGAGGCAAAGAAACAGGCACACTCAAACTCATCAATTGCCCTTAATACTTCAGATGTTGATAGCTCGATGACCTCTTTCTGGCCATATAGGCACTTTGCTCCACTATCATCCTTAAACACAACTTGATGCTATGTTCCTGGCTCTGATCAAGTGCCATAAGTGAAGCTTTCTTGTCACCACGTTGCACAACAAACCTGCCCTACGTAAAAAAGCCTCATGGACTGGGTGGATTGCTGTAAGTTGTGCCATATCTTTAAAAAAGGCAGGCATCCATCAGGCATAGTTTGTATGACCGAATGCAAAAAAAACATGGGAACATATCACTGCATGCACTTAATATCAAATGCCAATCACCAACTCGTTGACCACGGATGAATCGACAGTTAATTAACAGATAGTCTCTCACTGTTGTCAAGTAGCAAATTGTGGGAGCATTACTGATTAGTCTCTTTTCCCACATCTCAACAGATTCATGAGGCCCATAGCCCCCATGACAGTAATCGTCACATGCCTGGTATTTCTGTTAATGAAGCTAAGCAAGCGAGAGCTGGTAAGCGTACCGCGTACGCTTGACATGCTTGCCATCCAGGAGAGAGGATGCAATACCAGAAGTGCATACTTTTTCCAAGGAGAACATCCGGTCCAAGCCGGATCCAGCAAGTATCTTACCCCCACAATCTTGTGATGCCATCTCGACATGAAGCATGCCCAATACACATACCATCTTTGATTCAGCAACATTATTGGGATATCCCCATTGACATTTGTTTATGTTGGGCATAGAGAGGGCAGTCACCTTCTATGACTGCCACCTGACCAGGGTTCACAAAATATATTGCCTTCTTAACGACAAGCATTGCATGCTTCTGTATATACATTGTTGAAGCCTTCTCATAGAAGACAGGAAAGACTCCAGCCGTGGCCCTTGGTTTCATATAATCTATACGTTAGCCATGGGATAAGAACCCAGAGTATGTCACTGGTGTTTCTTCAAGATTGCCCCCTTGTTCGGTCAGGACTTTGTGGACATGCCTAAGCCACGCTTCGTCATGCTCTCTTGTACATAGATTTTCAGAAAACGCAGGGTTGGCAGTTAATTTGTAAATTAAACGAGACTTACCTTGTAAGTTGAAGTTGAATTGAAATTTTATGAGTTAAATAGAATATAAAGGGAGTTAACTGAGATAGCACTTCCGCCACGCATGCGCATCAGTATTTCAAATATTCTCTGGGCTTTGATGGTCTGAATTACTTGGATTTTCACCTTGTCCTTGAAACGTAATATTATGCTGACTTCGCTTGTAAGTTGACATGTAGGGTGGGAGGGAGGCAGTTAACTCCCTTTATATTCTATTTAACTCATAAAATTTCAATTCAACTTCAACTTACAAGGTAAGTCTCGTTTAATTTACAAATTTTATTTCGTAAATTAGACTATACCGGAAGTTAACTGAGACTTTAAAGCCGCAGAAAAGCACAGAGAACACAAACATCACATTTTGTCCTACCTTAGTTATAACTGTAGAATTGACTTGGCAAATGTGACATCATTCAGGATAGGTTTTTCATAGAATTTCCTAAATGTCCCTACATTCGACCACCCGGCTGTTTTCAAGATATCAGCAATAGGTACAGACTTCTGGCTAGCCTTTGAAGTTACTGCAGCTCTAACACTGTGTGGTCCAAAAACAGTAACATCTATACCGGCTCTAATCATTACCGTTTTTATCCAACGAGCTACAGTATCCTTTGATACACGTTTATGTGGCTTAACATAACTTATCAATAATTTTGTTTCCCCCCTACTCCGTATTAATTTGGTTCTGTTCAAATATTCTTTAATCACAAAGAAAATACACAAACGCCTATCTGGCGGATATGCTTTAAAACTTAAAGTTGGAAATGCCGCACCTGGTCGGCTTTGCTTAACTAAACCATCAATTTCAAACACAAACTCTGATTTCAACTTTTGTAAATTACTAACTGTCAACATATTTATAGTGTGTATGCGCGCTGCATTGGTTAAAGCCATCAACATGACTAGCTTCAAAGTTAAATCTTTCATTGATAGAGTCTTAACTGGACTAAGTTTCCGTAAATAAAGAAGGACTTTATTTACATCCCATATTTTCGCGTAGCGAGGTTTAGGGGGTCTTATGTTGTAAACTCCTCTCAGGAATCTCACTATTAAAGGATGAGTCCCCGCTGTATAGGATTCTAGACTAATTCCTAATGAAGAAAGCGCTGATCGTGCTGTGTTTAATGAATTATAGCTATGCCCCTTTTCATATAAGTCAGTCAGGAATTCTATCACATTGTTCACAGAAGGAGATACTTCACTAACCGTCCATTTACCACAGAACGATAGCCATTTTGAAATATATGACTTGTATTGGTTTCGAGTGGACATTCGCCATGATGCGATGAGTATACTTGTAGCTTTTCCTGAAAGGCCTCTATTTCGGAGGGAATTCCCGATACAAGGCAAGCAATTAGAATTAGTTTCTTTGCCAATGGATGCTCCTGCTCCCTGTGTGGGAGTGTCAATAATCTGTTTTTCCGGGAAATAATTCTGGGATAATCCACAAGAATATTCATCAGGGCCGGAAACCATGTTTGCGTCGGCCAGAGAGGTACAACCACTATAGCTTGCGCTCTGTCTGTTCGGATCTTCCCAATGCAGCGGCTGATCATACTGAAAGGAGGAAAAACATAGCCGCAATCGAATAGATCACCCCAATCAAGGGTAAATGCATTTATGTATGATGCACCAGGGTCAGGTTGAAATGAACAATAGCAATCTATCTTTTTATTGAGTCTTGATGCAAACAAGTCGATTGTGGGTTTTCTCCACGTACTGCATATTTTTCCAAAAATCTCTTCATTCAATGACCACTCTAATTTGTCATTAAAGTGCCGAGAAGGGCCATCAGCCTCATTTAGTTTTCCAGCTATGTGAGTGCAAGACAGCCAAACATTATGTTCAATGCACCATAACCATATATCTCTACTAATTTGGTTACAGTCTACTGACCTGCACCCACCAAAGTTAGTTACATAGTGTACTGCTGTCATTGAGTCAGACAATATGTTAACATGTTTGTTTTTTATATGTTTCCCCAGTGCTTTGAGTGCAAACAGTATAGCCTTTAACTCTAAACCATTTATGTGCATTGTTTTTTCCTCTTTTGTCCAACGACCTCCGGACTTTTCACCATTACAAACGAATCCCCATCCACTTAGACTGGAGTCTGTCTGTACGACTAGTTCAGGATTTCCTTTGTCAATTTTCCTGTACTGAGAATGGACATTAGTAAACCACCATTCCAATTCTGTTTTCATTTTTGCACTTATCTGCATAGTTGCATCAAAATTACCCCTTTTTTGTTTCAAAGCTATGGTTTTTGCACTTTCAAGTTCTCTATAGTGCAATTTACCAAATTCCACTGCTGAAAAGGATGCTACCAAAAGGCCAATAACTTTAGCTACATCTCTGATGGACGCTTCCATTTTCAAGTGCAATTGTTTGCATTCATTTGCAATGTGACATTTTTTAGCATCTGGCAACTGAACGGTCATTTCTTCAGAGTCTATATCAAATCCCAAATATGTGATCTTAGTGGTTGGTATTAGGACAGATTTGTCATAATTTATCATGAACCCCAACCTTTTCATCAAATCTGACGTATCATGCACATTTTCTAAACATTGCTGCACTGTTTGCCCCCCAAGCAAGCTGTCATCAATGAAGCCGGTACTAATGTGACCTATATTTCTAAGAGATGAATACACTGGCTTCATGATTTTTGTGAACCATAATGGACCATGACTAATGCCATTAGGGCAGCAGGTAAACTGATATATTTTGTTTCTCCACAAAAATCTCAACATGATTTGATCTTCATCAGCTATTTTTATTGAGTAATATGCATGACGAATGTCTATTGAGCACATAAGCATGTTTTTAGTTATGAGCGTTAATGCATTCTCAAATGTGTCCATTTTAAAATGTCTATATGGAATGAATTCATTTAATGTTTTCAAATTTAATATAAACCGATATTCTCCATTTTTCTTTAATCTTAACATTATTGGAGAAAGAAACTGATCTTCATTACAGTCAACCAATTTTATAACATCTTGTTTTAATAACTTTTCTATCTCGGAATCGATGATAATAGATTCCTTTTCATTGAAATGTCGGTGTTGAAATTGACTTTGTTTTGGCCTTATGCCATCTTTGAACTCAATGTGACAATGTTTGATTATATCAAGAATTTTGTTATCACTTGTAATTTTTTCCCATTCTGAAGCAAAATATTGCAGTCTACCTGCTTTAAATTCAGTACTTACATCATTTACTTTTGATGATTCCTTGCTCCCCCTCGCCGAGGGAAGTTTTTTGGATCTGTTCCATATCTTGACGTGGAAGCACTCTGTGAACCATATGACATGTATCCACGACCTCTGGACCCCCGAAATCTGCCTCTGAATCCAGAACGGCCTTTGAATCCGCCCCTATAAGAGGGCTGTCCAGACAGCTTACTGCCAATTTTTGCAAAATCTTCAATTTCGCGGGCAGTTTTAGAGACGTCGTCTCCAAACAGTTCCTTTGTAACAGGTAATGAATGCGTACAGAGGTGGGAATATTCCCTTTTGAGTTCCGGCCTTAACAAATCTCTCCTTGTCATGTTGACCTGGTAATTGGCATGTCCCATGAGTGCTATAGCACTATGACAACCTTCTATTATTTCTGGCATATTTAATTCTCCTTCTTTCCCAATTTTGGTAAGTTTAATTTCTATTTTTGCCGCTTTGTCCATGGTTTCTGCTAGAAACACTCCAGCTTTGACAATAGATGTGGCAATCATTTGCATTTTCCTATCAAGGGATCTGCTTTGTTGAGTCATAACATCCCACACCAGTTTGTTCATTTTTGCCACCGTTAATCCTTCACAATTACCTGGTCTTGGGCAATTTTCATCCTTGACCGTTTTTTCATACAGGTCCTCATCCATTCCCTTCATAAACAAATCACTGACATCATCTGCTAACACAGAATCAATGTCCTCACTACAGATATCTGTAGATTTAAACTTCTTTGATAGGGAGGTAAACCGACTAGGTGTGGTTGTTTCATTGTTCAGAGAACAACCTTCAGATTCCGAATTTTTCCGTTTTAAAGAAACGTCTGTCTGATCATAGTCGTTATCATCGTAATCGATGTAATCCTCTTCGTAATAGTTTGCCTGTTCGATAGCGTCAATGCGCTTCACAAGCGAAGACTGCGATTGTTGAATGTTTTTCAAACACTCGAGAATAAGATTGTTGTTCAAATCATTTGAGACCGATTCCGCAGAATCTTTCGTCTTTGACGTTTCTGGGTGTGTCCTTTTCACAGACGCCTTCCCTTTTGAACTTTGTTTTTTATCAGCAGAGGTCTCACTGCCTCTTGTGGCAGTTCGCGGTTCCTCGCTATCCGCCATTATCCACCAGAGTCCACAACGCGTACTCAAGAACTATTTAAAATGACACAACTACGTTGTGACAACTCGAACAAAATGTTCTATGGTCGTTAAAACCACTAAATAATGCACTGCGTACACTAAAATAAGCACACTGTCGGCGGAAATGTCGAAATTTAGTAAATATTTTGAACCACGTTCAATTATTCCGCCTTCTCTAGACGCATGCGGAAGCACACTGATGCGCATGCGTGGCGGAAGTGCTATCTCAGTTAACTTCCGGTATAGTCTAATTTACGAAATATAATTCCAGGATTGACGAAAGGACGATTTACTCAGCATTTTCATCAATGTATGGCTCGATGGCAAAGTCAGCAGGAAGACATCGATAAAAACTAACGGATTTGTTCATTAATGAGATACATGCTTTTTCCCAAATGTATACTCAAGTGTTCTTAAATAGTTCATTTGTTAAAATATTGTATCAAACCACGTGCTTAGTTCTATTTATGGATTTGTTTGGTTCCATACCTTTAGGTTACTCCACCATACGTAAGGGAAAAAACTGAAAAAAATAGCATAAAGTTTAATAGACAACTGCATTAAAATGAAGTTTTATCTTCTCCGTGGTATAAGTATATTGACACACTTTGAAAGTTATTGAGCAAAAGGTTAGTTTTTATGGATGTAAAATGCGCTTTAAAAAAATTACTGGATACAGAAATAAATTCTTACCATTAAAACATACAACATGTGGTAATATGTGCTAACAGGGGCCGATATATGACAAGAGGGCCATGATGGCCCTGGATCGCTCACCTTAATTATACAATGTACTGCAATGCAAAACACATCAAGACAATTATTCTGAATGCAACCTCCACAGTGCTAACAATATTTTCCTTCATTTGGCCTAGTGATCTATTTTTTTTTTTACCTGATATGACCCATATTCCAACATGGACTAGATATCATTTCAACTTGCTCAAAGTAAAAATGCGGCCTCCGGAGTTTGAACCATATTTTCCTTTATTGACCTAGTGTCTGATCCAATATGACCCATATTCGAACTTGACCTGGATATAATTCAGACAAACATTCTGACTAAATTTCAAGCTGCTGAAGCAAAAAATGTGGCATCCAAAGTGTTCACAAGATATTCATTCAATTTGATCTAGTGACCTAGTTTTTGACCCAGCATGACCCATATTCGAACTTGGCCTACATATCATCAAGAAAAACATTCTGATAAAGTTTCATCATGCTGAAATTTAAAAATCAGTATCCAGAGTGTTAACAAGATTACCCTTCAATTTGGCCTAGTGACCTATCATTTAGACAAACATTCTGACCAAATTTCAAGCTGCTGAAGCAAAACATGCGGCTTCTACAGAGTTAACAAGATTTTCCCTTAATTTGGCCTTGTGACCTAGTTTTTGACCCGGCATGACCCATATTCGAACTTGGCCTAGATATCATTCAGCTCAACATTCTGAACAAATTTCAAGTTGCTGAAGCAAAAAATGCGGCATCCAAAGTGTTAACAAGATTTTCCTTCAATTTGACCTAGTGACCTAGTTTTTGACCCGGCATAACCCATATTCGAACTTGACCTAGATATTTTTAAGACAAACATTCTGACAAAATTTTAAACTGCTTAAGCAAAAATTGCGGCCTTATGAGTGTTAACAAGATTTTCCTTCAATTTGACCTAGTGACCTACTTTTTGACCCGACGTGACCCATGTTCGAACTTGACCTACATATCATTAAGACAAACATGCTCAAGTTGAAAATGTGGCCTCCAGAGTGTTAACAAGATTTCCCTTCAATTCAACCTAGTGACCTAGTTTTTGACCTCATATGGCCCAGTTTCGAACTTGTCCAAGATTTTATGGAGATGAACGTTCTGATAAACTTTCATGAAGATTGGATGTAAAATGTAGCCTGTAGAGTGTTAACAAGCTCAAATGTTGACGACGCACGACGGACGGACGCCGGACAAAATGTGATCCCAATAGCTCACCTTGCACTTCGTGCATAGGTGAGCTAATAAAAATAACATTCAAATGGTGGCCATTTTGGATTTAGTGCATAATGGCCACCAGGGGGCGACTCCAACTTGTATGCGGTTATTTTTGGAAACCTTATGACCATACCCAACAGTATGCATAATTTCAAAAACTTGTCACAAAGTGCACAATCTTCTCACAATATGGGCAATTCCCTCCCCGCTATAATAAGCAGTTAAAAAAACGTCTGCTCCGTGTTTTCCCGTTTAAAAATACCGTGGAATTTCCTCTTGCTCATTTGAATTTGTGGATTCAATTCGACTCATTACATTCATGTATGCGTGAGTGTAAGGAACGACAACTCTGCGAAGGATATTGTCAATTCGGGTTTAGTGATTACGTGATAAATATACAGCGATATGTTTAGATGGGTGCAGGAGAAGTCGTCTACCTACAAACTCGTCTAATTAGTAATATAGAGTAACCATTAGGAGAAGTCGTCAACATAAGGATTATATAGTACTATATACTTAGGAAGGATAATTATCGATTATAGTAACTTTGAAGTTAAATATATGTTACAAACATTAGTTTAACAATAAGATGTTTGTTTATAATAAATAGGCTACTTATAATTATATTGTTTATGATAAATACTTGTAAATATATTGAAATTGGCTTGTTTTACTATTTATATAATTCCGGACGGCATAATTAATGAAAGTATTCTCATTTATTCCAGGCTGGCACAGGCGGATGAATTCAAGGGCTGGACGGGGGGATCTAGCCTTGTACGTTCTCGTTCCCTTTTTACGAACAGAATCGGAGACAGTTGATCTCCAGGTCCGTCTCGTTACGGAGAACCTCTTGACGAGAATTCATAGGAAGCGGTCCAGCGAGGTTCATGGCCGTCTTTTTGAGGCAAATACTAATCTAATTCTTTACTTTTTGTTTAGATACGAAGATGATGAGTTAACAACATCCCAGCTGTTGAGGACCTGCAGCCAAATTTCCGGACTGGCTACAATATGCAGCAATGACAGAATCCACGACGAGGAATGATTTGTTATATTGGACTAAACCTAAAGTGTTTATGTGTAAAAATTGTAAAAAATGTAAATAATGTATGTTAATAATAAATAATGTTGCAAACAAGTGTTAAAAACTATATATATTTAGAAACCATATTTTTGAAAAAAAATAATTTAATTTTATTTATATGATAATGAAAAAAATAATATATCGAACCAATAAAAAGAAAATAATTTACAAACTCATTAAATATTATGAATAAAAACAACATTATTTTAAAACTGATTGAATTTGTTGTTATTATTTCAATCCAATCGGTCAATTAACACCTTACTTTAACACCAACACCTTTATATCGATATTGATTATAAAGTACTATATAATCCTTATGTTGACGACTTCTCCTAATGGTTACTCTATATTACTAGTTAGACGAGTTTGTAGGTAGACGACTTCTCCCGAACTCGTTTAGATTTACTGGGTTACTAACCCAGTAGATTTTACAATGCAAAATAACGAAAAATCTCCGCAATGTTAATAGTGTGCATATATTGTAGTACATCAGTCAGCAAATCTCAATGCCTTACATGCAAAAACATCAAGGTAATAGCAATTTTTAACAATTTTCTTTTTTTTCCCGCTTTTTTCTCATATGGGATTCAGTCCCTTTAAGCTCATATGAATATAAATCACACCCGAAGTTGTAGACATAACCAGTACTCGCGCCATTTATGTGGAAAAACCCCAAAGGCAGAACCCGCTCATCACAGGGATTCAAACCTAGAGTCTTTGGTATTCAAGGTCAACTCTCTACCACAAATACCAAATGGTTAGCTTTTATAGGCCATTTTCATCGTGTAAACTATGTACTAGCATCTGACAGGTGCAAATAATGTCAAGATACTGTTGGATACACGGAAGTGATGACTCTTTCTGAAAAGATCACTCGGTTCTGTATATATGACAGGCATATTTTCTGGAAAGGACCGGTACTTGAACTCTAGTTGAGTTGGAGACACTTTAAAGCATCTCAGAAATTTCCAGTACCCAGGCATCGATTTCGAAACCCCGACATCTGGATTGAAAGTCCTGCATTTTGACCGCACATAAATTTCCAATTGGACGAGTCCAGATAAAGCATAACAGAGGATTGGTAAAAAAAAAGACAAGTCAAGCAGAATAGCTTCAATTAAAATACTTAATTAAACAGTGGGTAAACAGATACAAATTATATAGTGGTTGGTATACACACAATAGGTGTTTTTGCTTCCTCCTCTTTTCAAGTTAATTATGACTTCATACAAAATGGTTGTTACTATGGCTTGCAACAGGATGTTGTTAACACTTTCCCTTTCCCACATACATCAAAAAAATTGAAAACACTGTAGCAAATGATGAAATTACTTTTAAGCAATTTCTTCTTTTGCCACAATCTTTTTGTCTGCTGCAGAGGCGTCAGAAAGCGTCTGTATTGCATGAAGCCCAAGCATGAGCATTAAATATTTTTTCAATCTGAATAGCAATCAAGTAATCCGTAAATTAGCCCTTTCCCCCTTTTATTTATAGAGATTCACTACATTTGTCAATGTATGTTTTTTTAAAAGTTGCCTGCTGCAGATTTGTCCCATGTGGGAATGGATGAATGCAGACAAGCTATAATTTTAGTTTAAATTTTGTTATTCTAATTTGCAAGTTTACCTGGTGAATAACAAGTACTTTCGTTTCAACATTACTTTCACTTTCCTTTTAATGGAAAGCCGTTCACAACCAAAGACTTGTTTCTTATACAAGAGGAATCGAATCAAGAAGAAAGCTTAACCCTTTCCCACATATTGACGCCTGCTGTAAACACAACATTACTTTTGTAAACATGGTGGAACATTTTAGAAATTTCTCTATTTGTAAAAATGCTTTCAACTCTATCCAATAGTTATACTTTCATTAAAGAGATATTTCCAAATTTTGGTACGCATGTTTTCAAAGTATCTACTGCAGACTTGTTGAATGTTGGAAAGGTTTAACTGTACCCAATATTATATTTTTAAGATACTTCTAGATCAAAGGAAAACTAAGTAACATCTATTAGGCTGATGCGAGTCGAAAACATATTGGAAAAGGGGATATGATTTTTCCACAATGTTTACAAGTGTTGTCTAAATAAGTTTAAAAGAGTCGTCTGTATCAGGTAAAGTGTTAATATTGACAGGTAAAACAGTTGTTACGACATCTTAACCCTTTCCCACATACAGACACTTTCCGACGCCTATTGAGCATACAAGTTTTGAAAACATTGTGGCAAACAGAGAAGTTACTCCTAATGATCAATTTCTCGTCTCGCCACAATGTTATCAACTTTATTCAATATTTTTTCTTTAACGTTCACAGCGTTTTTATATGTTTGACTATATGTTGTTGTCAAAGTCGTCTGCTGTAGATATGTTGAATGTGGGAAAGGGACAAAGAAGAGGCTGTGCTCTGTGAAATCCAACCATATGACATTTGCAACCAGTGTAGGATCAGACCAACAACCTGCACATCCAGTCTGATCTGGTTCTGCACCATTTGCCATGAAATTAAAGGCATTAAGAAACGTCAAGTCAAATGTTGATGGCTTGATGCAAAAGTGTTGTAACTTTATCTTATGAGATGTAGTTATAAACGTTTATGTGCATTTAGTTAAAAATGTGTTGCTCGTTTCCCTCCCTCAGGCACTAAATTTCAACTTATGTATATTACAAACCCCACAACAAAACAAAACAAAATCTGGAAAAAAAGCACTCAGCTTTAAATAGCAACTTGCATCCATAAAGCAATGAAAAAAACCATACAAAAAATGTTCAATATATTTACATTAAATGGTTAACTTAACCCCTATCCTGCTGAATTTGAGTAATTATCTATTCTATATGTAATGACAATCAAACTTGTTTTAGGCAGCCATCTAGGGGAGGGTAGAAAATTGGCCATTGAAGACAGGTGGCTGTTGAATACAAGTCAAATATTAAACCCTTTCCCACATACGACAAACCTGTAGCAGATGACTTTGAAAACATAAGTGACAAAAACCTGAAAAATCTCCATAAAAGAGCTTTATTGTTAAATAAAGTTGAAAACATTTTGACCAAAGGATAAATTGCTCATCAATTTTACCTTTGGCCACAATGTTTTCAAAAGTAGTCTGCTGCTATTACGTCAAAATGAGTCTGAAGGTGGGAAAAGGTTATGAAAGTGTTTTTGGTTAACCAATTTTTCCACATTTTGTGTGGGTATGTTTTCAAAGTCGTCTGCTGCATAATTGTTATATGTGGGAAACGGTTTAAGTTGATTTAAAAGAGTCAAACAGCAGGAAAAGGGCCAAGATAATAAAACAATTACATTGTGCTCTTCTTAGCCGTTTTAATCCTTTCCAATTTGCAGACGACTTTTGAAAAACATTTTGCCACAATGGTTTAACACTTATTAATAGTTAAACTCTCGTGTATAGATACATTGTTGTCTATATATGCTTTTAAAGTCGTCTGCTGCCGCGTTGTTGTGTGTGGGAAAGGGTAGGACTACCTTGGCATACAAATGGACAATGTTTGCCAGAACGATTTTCAAAACATTCTGTGATTGTAAACTCTGCAGTCAGATCAGATAGCGCATCCTACACCGGTCAAAAATGCCCTATTAATCCTTTCCCACATACAACAAATCTGCAGCAGACGACTATGACAAAACCTGAAAAATCTCCTAAAAAGATAGGTTAATTGTTAAATAAAATTGAAAGCATTGTGGTCAAATTGCTCATCATGAGCAATTTCACCTTTGGCCACAATGTTTTCAAAAGTCGTCTGCTGCTATTGCGTCATTATGCGTCTGCAGGTGGGAAAGGGTTAATTGTTTAAGCAGATGAAGGATCAATTATCGAAATCCAGTCCCAATTAAAGTGTATCATAACATTCATTCATTTGTTCCAATATATAATGTCAAGCATGTATGTCTAAATATCTGAGTAAGCTACTTGGTTATAAAGCATACAATATTGCTGTAACTTTCCCATAGCTTACATAAGATGTGTTAACAATAGAATGATCACATGATTTAAGAACAAAAATAAGGTCTGTAAATTTCCTAAAACAGAACATATCCAGAACCTTGAACTACTTGTCACATATAATTCACAAACCAAATGAAGAAAGCCTTTGCAATATAGCATAGACCAAAATCAACCAGTAAGTTGAAGTTGATATTATTCTACACAAAGACTGCTTAAAAAGGGCGTAGTAGTTTTAAGATTAAATCCTAACAATAATCACAACAAAGCAGAGAAACATAAAGCTTGACCACTCAGGCTGTATTTAAGTTGAAACAAACATATTAACAAGATTATACATTAAAGGTTAATATTAATTAGAACACATTTGATATTTCAGGAGATGTGTCCTTTGAAATTCTTGGAGGACAAAAGTGCTTTATCTCCTCTTTTTTTTCATATATAGAGTTGTTGTATTGCGATTAATTGCTCCTTTCTCATTTTCCCACAGGGTTTTTGAAGTCATCTGCTGCTAAGGAGGCCAATGTTGTCTGTATCAGGTAATTGAAACACAATAGTTCATTGATACAGTTCATCGTCATCTTAACCCTTTCCCACTTGCAGACGCATGTTGAGGCATTTGCACAGATGGCTTTTGAAAACATTGTGGCAAAAGAAGAATTTGCTCACAATGAGCAAATTATCCATTTGCCAATGATTTCAATTCACTCCAAAAAATATACACTCGATCGAAGAGATTTTCAATATATTTTATCAGATGTTTTCAAAGTCACCTTGCTGTAGGTTTTATGAACTTGGGAAAGGGTTAAGGTCATCTTAAGCATTGAATTAAGTAACAACAAATGGTAAACTAATGAAAGTTTTGGTTTTTTATGGATAAAAGTTTTGATATATTCCCTCCTACTAAAAAACACCACAAACTTATAGCCTTATATGGGAAAACCTATTTCTTATAACTGAACTAACTCTTTGATAAATACATCTATTTTGGCAACGCTACCATGTAACAAACAACAATTTAAGTAGAAAATAAGTATGAAATATCCAACAAATCCGTTAACTTTTAACATGACAGAAACATATTGTTCATAGGCAAGTCAAGACAATAGATAAGTCTGTACTTCAGTGCAGGACAATCTTGATAAACGCCTATCTATTCTCAATGAAACAATTTCAAATACAACCGAAACACTTTTGATCTACTCTTTGACATTTTCATCAACATCATAAAAATCCTCTCCGTCTACTTCCTCTTTGACCTTGACTTCTTGTGACTCCTCCTCTTTGACCTTAACCTCTTGTGACTCCTCCTTATTCATATTGACCTCTAGTGCCTCCTCCTTTTTTACTTTAACCTCATCAGCAGCATCTTCAAAATCATCTTTGTCACTATCATCTTCATCTTCTATAGTGTCATTTGGTTTTTCACACTCATCGTCATTCTCTACCGTTCCATTTGGTTTTTCACACTCATCGTCATTCTCTACCGTTCCATTTGGTTTTTCACTCTCATCTTCATTTTCTACAGTTCCATTTGTTTCGTTTACCTAACAAAATAAGAGAGGTTTCTCAGAAACATACATGTGGCCTGCCATTAATGAATGACCAAAAATGTGACAACACAGGTTATGATACCAAATACAATAAATCTGCAGCAGACGACTTTTAAGAGATCCAAGTAAAAATATATGAAAACACTATCAATGAAAGAACAATTATCGAATAGTTGAAACATTGTGGGAAAAGAAGAAATTGCTCACTATGAGCAATTTCTCCTTTTTGCCACAATGTTTTCAAAAGTTTTCTGCTGCAGAGGTGTCAGAAAGCATCTGTATATGGGAGAAGGTTAAATTGTCACTCAATACTACCACAAAATGTTTCCACAGTACATATCGTGGGCTTCATGCAAAACGCTTGTAACTACACATTGGTAGTTACAACCGTTTTTCATGAAGTCAATGATATGAGTTGAGCTCCTTATGACATTTAGGAAAGGTACATGTACGTGTAAAGATCTGTCTGTACCGTTTCTTATCAAAGTGGAAGTGTAGTGTCAGAAATGTACATGTAAATATCTGTCAAAGTGGAAGTACAGTGTCATAAATGTACATGTTAATATCTGTCTGTACGCTTTCTTATCAAAGTGGAAGTGCAGTATCAGAAATGTACATGTAAATATCTGTCTGTACTCTTTCTTATCAAAGTGGAAGTGTAGCGTCAGAAATGTACATGTAAATATCTGTCAAAAGTGGAAGTGCAGTGTCAGAAACAGTACATGTAAATATCTGTCTCTACTCTTTCTTATCAAAGCGGAAGTGTAGTGTCCGATCAAACTGCGCAGATGCAGTTGTCTCTGCTTTTCCCATAATGTCTTCAACTCTTATTTCAAAAGTTGAATTTTCTAGATGTCTGCAGATACGCCTCTTGTTTACATGGGACTTCATCTCAATGAACTTAATGAAATGTGAAAGTATGCCATTGACCCATTTCCAACATGAGATATATCTGCAACAGATGATGACTGAAAACTGTGAATAAAAATAGGTAAATTCAATAATGAAGAATTATTGAATAAAGTCTAAAGCATTGAAGCAAAAGGAGAAATGTCTTTACCACGAGCAATTTCTCCTTTTGCCATAATGGTTTTTGTGACAATTGGTTTGACAATCGCCACAATGCTAACAGAACAACAACAACGAAAAAATTTACGTAGTCAGTTTTGAACAGCCTGTTGACTTTTTATTCTTTACTGCAAACCAATTTACGTACATCCGTTAAACGGCCAAATATATAGTTCCAACTGTGATGCAGAGACACGATTAATAATAATCATGTCAGTGCTACTTTGGTACTGGATTGACACTAAGATTTGAGATTTATTGAGATAATATCTACATAGATTTAAATTATGTAAATATTATCTTTCTTCATGTTTGGGCAGATAATAAATATCAATGCACGTTCTATCTGCCTTGAAAAGAACTCGCAACATAATGACCCAGTAGAAGGCTTCTGGAAATTCCAAAAGGTTCTATAAATAGCTTGAGTCTTGTAATCGATTGTCCTTAAATCTCAACATTATAAACGCTTTATTTAGTAGTTGTTGCAAATATACGAAAGCGTCTAGATGATAAGACTGGTTAACAAAGGTTTAAATGACACGATGTCAGTGTGTACACAATTTATACACGTTCAAGTGCATCCCTCTCTGCACGTTCTAGAGTCAATTAGCAATCAATGCTGAAAGTGTAGCCTAATTTAGTTGGAGGTCGAGCATTATCATATTATAAACTGAACGGTTTTGCAAATAGAGAAATTGTGCTTTTTTAGCATTTTTTGTGTTTGTTTTTGCTCTCAAATATTTCAAAGCAGTTTAACTTTTCTAGGGAGAAAACACTCAATGTGAAGGAACTAAATAGAACAGACCTGTTCAATCTAATAGGACATCATTGAAACAAACACCAAACTAATGGATACTGTTTTCTCTCCTTTCTATGATAATTTAGTCATTTCTAAAGTGTACACAATATTTTATCTTAATATGGCCTAGTGACCTGGTGATGAACACATCATGACCAATTTTAGAACGTAACTTAAAAATCACCAAGACAACATTCTGGCAAACTAACATTATTCTACTGTCAAAAGATGCAGCTTTTCTCAAATTTACCCCCACTAGGGTGCACTATTATTGAAAATCGCAAGGCCCTAACCCGAGATACTGCTTGTTTATTTGCAGGATTTTCTATACAATCGCCACTACAGTGCCATTGGAGCTTTGATTTTTGATGCTGTCTGCTGCAGATGTGGCAAAATGCACAAACATGGCGACAAGGGTTAAAAAAGTGTTTTATTAATCACAAGGTCTATTTTCGGATATATTTGCATTGGGTTAATTCTCCTTCACTAAGCAAAGACACATCTTCCTGAAGTTCTATAATACCCACCTGTTCTGAGGGCCCTATGTCCCTTACTTCTTCATCGTTGTTGTTACCTTCTTGGTGGGTTTTATCATCTGCCACATCTGAAACAAGTATAACCTTGAACATTAACCCTTATAACACAAAGATAACATTTTATGCACTAGTAGCAGACAGTATTTGCAAACATTATTGGAAAATGAGAAAGTGCTGATTTTATGCATTTTCTCTTTTTCCACTAAATACTTTGTTTTTAAATCTTTATCAAAATAATTCTTTTCATCTTCTAAGAATTTTTTTCGTAAGACATTTTCAAAGCAGACAACTTAAAATATCATATAAAGTTTCAAATTTTATTTTGCGTCATTTCATTGTTATTTTGGAATTAGATAAAATGACTTTTCCAAAGATATATAAAACCCTTTGGGGTATAGGGAAAAAAATACAGGTATCATTTCAAAATCATGACAAAAGAATGTTCTATGGAACATAAGTATGTGTCACCTGCTATGCACCTATAAAGTGACCATGTGACGGACAGATAAATGATGGAAAAATGTAACAGTCACTGCTGCAAAACCAAGATATTTCAAAATGTTAAACATTAATACAGGGTTCTAAATGAAACAGTTCATACTGATTGCATATTTGAAAAGACAAATCCATTCCAGGAATTGGCTTGAGTTAAACAATATATGAGCGGTCCCACGAGAAAACCAACATTGTCGACTCAGCGTAAAATATCAACCCGGATCAACCTAACATGCCACGCAGGCTAACCCGGTCAGATACTTTCCGCCTCCTCTGGATTTTCTGTTTCAGGAAACATTACTCTATAGCTCTATTCCCCATAGATGGAATCTGTCGGCCCGGATATGCCTGCGCAGGCTGATTTGGGTTGATGCATTACGCCGAGTCCATAATGTCGGTTGTCTCATTGAACGGCTCAAATTAGAATGATGATATGTTTGAGCCATCGTGAGTCTACTGTATAAACTTTATTCAATTGCATGGATTGATTGCCGTTTCATCAACCAAAATTCAGACATCACGACAGCCAGTCCACATATCTATGTGTATCCTTGCCTTGTCACATTTGTCTTCATAAGCAACTGGCTGCTTTTCCACATCCATTGGTGGAAGATGAATGACCCTTGTGGCATTGACTTTTGTCAAATGTCGGAAATATAGTTGGCCAAGCACTAGTTTACAACCCCTTGATTCACAATTGTATGGAAAACAAGTGTGTACTGAAAAAGTAAGTCTAAACCTTAACTAAAGAAGATCGGAAGTGAATGCCCTCCCTACCTTTTATTTGCAGTACAAAAGAAAGCATTAATAAAACAAACTGGATTAAGTTGAACAAAGACACAGTTAAGACATTTCACATTTATCCAAAAGAAAGCGAAAAACTACAGTACATCAAGGTACAATGGACACATTGAAACAGGTAGCACCATATTTAACTGTTTACCTGATACAGATAAATTCTTTTACTACTTCGGAAAACAGTGTGATAAAAGGAGAACTTGCATCAAAATGAGAAATTTCTCCTTTAACCCACAATATCTAGTCTTATCAGAAAAATCCACTCCAGATTTTATCGGTATTGCACTACATGTATTTTCTTCAGATGTTTTCAAAGCAGATTATTCTAAAAAATATAATAGGTGAACAATCAAAGTGACTCATGAAGCAGCATAAAAAAAGCCAGGGATATAAGCAATAAGCACCAGTAATACAACACAGAAAGCACAAAGGAATACATGTATAACATTTTAACACCATGCACTGTAATAAGAGCACAAACAATGCTTATGTTACAAATCAAAAATGCAAAAGACCATGCATATTCACCCTTAACTTGATCCAACAAATCTGCAACAGACGACTGAAAACATCTTGACAAAAAACTTTCTAAATGAAAGTATGTTGGGCACCTCATGCAGCAGATGTCTTTTAAGTGTTTTCTTTCTCTGTATCAAAATCAACCTTTTAATTTTTTAATGTCCTATTTTTTCGATGTTTTTAAAGTCGAAGACTAGAAAATACATCATGCAATCGGTGAAATTCTCAAGTTAAGGGTAAAAATTAAGCAGAACACCATGCTGTTGGTAAGAAAAGCTCACCTAATGGCACACTTTGATAAGAGCTCTGATACTCCAACTTTTCTTCTGATACCATCACATTCTCATCACTATCTGATTCACATTTGGTATCATGTGTTTCCATCTTATTTTTTTCTAATTCCCATTGTTTAACTTGTGCATCTGCCATGGTTTTGATGATATCATCTTCATGTTTAATCACTTCAGTGTGCAAGTCTTTATCTTTAATACCACAGCATTTAATATCTTCAACATGTATGCATGCTTCAATAATAGGACTTGCCTCTAGTCCTACTGCTATATCATTTCTAACATTACAAGCAGAATCACCATCTTGTCTAACTGCTATATCATCTCTAACATTACAAGCAGAATCATCATCTTGTCTAACTGCTATATCATCTCCAACATTACAAGCAGAATCATCATCTTGTCCAACTGCTATATCATCTCCAACATTACAAGCAGAATCATCATCTTGTCTAACTGCTATATCATCTCCAACATTACAAGCAGAATCACCATTTTGTCTAACTGCTATATCATCTCTAACATTACAAGCAGAATCATCATCTTGTCTAACTGCTATATCATCTCTAACATTACAAGCAGAATCATCATCTTGTCCTACTGCTATATCATCTCTAACATTACAAGCAGAATCACCATCTTGTCTAACAGCTATATCATCTCTAACATGACTAGCAGAATCACCATCTTGTCTAACTGCTATATCATCTCTAACATTACAAGCAGAATCACCATCTTGTCCTACTGCTATATCATCTCCAACATTACAATCAGAATCACCATCTTGTCCTACTGCTATATCATCTCTAACATTACAATTAGAATCGCCATCTTGTCCAACTGCTATATCATCTCCAACATTACAATCAGAATCATCATCTTGTCTAACTGCTATATCATCTCTAACATTACAAGCAGAATCACCATCTTGTCTAACTGCTATATCATCTCTAACATTACAAGCAGAATCATCATCTTGTCTAACTGCTATATCATCTCTAACATTACAAGCAGAATCATCATCTTGTCTAACTGCTATATCATCCCCAACATTACAAGCAGAATCATCTGCTATATGATCTCCAACATTACAAACAGAATCACCATCTTGTCGAACTGCTATATCATCTCTAACATTACAAACAGAATCACCATCTTGTCTCTCTGCTATATCATCTCCAACATTACAAGCAGAATCACCATCTTGTCTAACTGCTATATCATCTCTAACATTACAAGCAGAATCATCATCTTGTCTAACTGCTATATCATCCCCAACATTACAAGCAGAATCATCTGCTATATGATCTCCAACATTACAAACAGAATCACCATCTTGTCCAACTGCTATATCATCTCCAACAATACAAACAGAATCACCATCTTGTCCAACTGCTATATCATCTCCAACATTACAAACAGAATCACCATCTTGTCCAACTGCTATATCATCTCCAACATTACAAACAGAATCACCATCTTGTCCAACTGCTATATCATCTACAACATTACAAATAGAATCACCATCTTGTCCAACTGCTATATCATCTCCAACATTACAAGCAGAATCGCCATCTTGTCTAACTGATATATCATCTCCAACATTACAATCAGAATCACCATCTTGTCTAACAGCTATATCATCTCCAACATTACTAGCAGAATCACCATCTTGTCCAACTGCTATATCATCTCCAACATTACAATCAGTATCACCATCTTGTCTAACAGCTATATCATCTCCAACATTACTAGCAGAATCACCATCTTGTCCAACAGCTATATCATCTCTAAAATTACAAGCATAATCACCATCCTGTCCATCTGCTATATCATCTCCAACATTAAAAGCAGAATCATCCTCTTGTCTAACTGCTAATTCATCTCCAACATTAAAAGCAGAATCAACAGTTTCTTTCTCCTTTAGCTCTCGATAATCTGACAGTGTTAACTCAGTGATTTCTTTATCATCATCCTTCTCAAAAACTTTTGTAACTTGCCCATCTTCAGTTTCAGATTGTCGACCTTCAAGCTTCAATATCTGTACCTTAGACTCAACGTCATTCAATATTTCATCTGCTGTTTTGTTTGTATTTAGTTCTCTAATCAATTCAGCAGCCTCATCAGATATGGCTTCATGATCTTCTTTCGACGTCTCGTATTTCAAATCTACATTTGACTTACTGTCGGCTTCTATTGATTCAGTATTGGTATCCTCGTCATGGTCACACATAGCAAAAGCTTCATTTTTCTCTTTCACCTCCACTTCAGAATCATTTTCACATGTGTATCTCTGTTTCCGTTCTGCAGCATCGAAGTCAGCTCCATGACCCGACATATAAGGATTACCTGAAGTAATATCTTCATGAAAATCTCTGTTTGTATATTTCTCTTCATCTGAAGGGCTTTCATTTTCAGCATCACAACTAAGCTCTTTAAAAGATTTTACAATCCCTTCTTCAGATATTCTTGAGGCCTTTTCTACAACAGAACACAACACACTTTCAATGATCTCTGATACATGATCACATTTCATTTCATCATCTTCACAATTGTAATTATTCTCAGATGTTTGCTCACAGTCGGCATTATTTGCATGGTTTTCTGTTGTTTCTCTTGTTCCATTAGGGAATATTGAGTCAATGCTTGTAGCACTTGGTGAAACAGGGATAGTTACTCGAGGTTTTTGATCCAATGGTTCAACATCAAAATCCCCAGGACCTTCAATCTCAGCAGGGCTCATCTTTTCTGCATCTTGATTGTTATCTTGGGCTTCCTTGTCTATTGATACAAGTTCTGATGAGCTTCTTCGTGAATAAACATGGTCAATGATTCTCTCATTCACATCAACTGGCAGCTCTATGTCATCATTTTTTTCCCCAATTTCTTGTTCAAAACCATCTCTTTCAACAACTGCTTCATTGGCACTGTCCATATCAATGCATGACTCAGTCTGTTCCTCAACATGATGTAAGCAATCTTCAAGCGGGTAATTACTGACTTCATATACAAGTACCTTCTTCCCTTTGGTCTTCCTGGAAGAATAACCATTGCCCAGATAATCTAATAGCATCTCATCAGTATCCATGCTACCATCTAGTTGAAAACCCTCTTTTTTATATTCAGCGTTTTTCTCTCCAGTGGTTGCATTATATCCATTACTACCAACAATAACCTCCACATGATTAATATTATCAGTAGCATTACTGGAGACATCTACTTCCTGCCCTGTTGCTTCACCAGCTTTAGACTGACAGACTGGACATACATAAAACGAGAACTCAGACTCACAGCCAGTGGTATCCAGAAGAGACGAGTTTTCTGGATTACAATCCATGCAGATTAGCAAACTATCTGTATCACTGCTTCCCTCCATACTAGTAAATGTGGTGTCAAACATACTGGAAATGGTACTTGGATAAGTTGTGTCTGAAACACTAGGGTAGTTTTGCTCCTGCATGCTGTCTAAAAAGTCAGTTCTTTCATTCTCTATGATTGAGTTATCTGTAAAAACAGCCTCATCCCCAGCTTGATTGTTCTGCACTTCATTTTCTGATGTATTTCCTTCATTACCGTTTTTCTCTGTTTGACCAATAATAACTAGAGTGTCCTTTGTTTTGGTATCATCTCCAGTTTCTGTCTTTGCTATAGCTTCAATTTCTTTATAATTATCTGTTACAGGTTCTATGTTTTCATCATCAACTGAAATATTTGTATCATCTGCTGCAGCATCATCCATATAAGAAATATCCCCTTCTGTAGATAAATCAGTATCTTCTAGAAAATCTGTGGTATCAATATCAGTAATTCCAGTCGTATCTGCAGGATCATAGTCAAGAGTATCAATGTCTGTAATATCAGATGTATCTAGATCATCTTGGTCAGTTGTATCAAGGTCATCAAAACCTGTTGTATCTGCAACATCCAAGTTTGTAGTATCAAAAACGTCTATGCCAGTTGAATCAATATCAGTAATGCCCGTTGTATCTGCAGCATCAGAGTCCGTAGTATCAAGATTGTCAAAGCCAGTTGTATCAATATCAGTAATGCCTGTTGTATCTGCAGCATCCGAGTCCGTAGTATCAAGATTTTCAAAGCCAGTTGTATCAATATCAGCAATGCCTTTTGTATCTGCAGCATCAGAGTCCGTAGTATCAAGATTGTCGTAGCCAGTTGTATCAATGTCTGTAATACCGGTTGTATCTATATCTCCAAGGTCTGTGGTATCCAGCTCGCTGGTGGTATAACCTGTTGGACTGTAAGTTTGGTTCCCTAGATAGCTCTCATCTATTTCACTTTCTTCTGTGCTTTTAGGATCAACATCTGTTGTAGAATATTGACTTTGATCAAGTCCACTTCTGTCCAGATCAGCTGAAGTTTCTAGTTCAGTGCTCAATTCATTTGAAGAATTTGCAGATTCTGTAGCTTCAGAGCTTCTATCCTTTACTTCAATTTCGTTGTTTTCAGAGTCCATCTCATTATCTGTATCTTCAGGAAGACTGGTGCCACTTACATTTCTAACATCAACTTTTTTACCCACATCATGGTTAGCGACTACTATATTTCCGTTTACATCACAGGACTCTGTAATGTCATCCTTCCCTTCGGAGATGGTTTCACTCATCGTTTCGGTTTCCATTACTTGACAATTGGAGGCCATGGACTCTGTTATTAACACATTACAAAGATGAAGGCAGTGTAAATAGGCATGATGGGTAACTTGCTAGAATCTGGTATGCAAAGGTCTAGATGCAGAAAATTACACAGGCCTTAATACTATAATATCTCTATTGTTACTCAAATAAACCATATCTTATGTGTATTCAAAAGTATAGTGAGAGGCTTCTTTTCAGCACCAATAACACTGGGTTTAGAGGAAAATAAAGATTTTAACCCTTTCCCACATACAACAAACCTGCAGCAGACGACTTTGAAAATACGTGTAGATAAGGCGCATTTTTCATATTCTAAAATCCTTATTTGACATTCAAACCCTATGTTGTTGATAGTTTGGTACTCAAAAGATCAAAGAAATATTGTTGGGAAAAGACCTGTTTACTCCCTCTTATCTAGTCCTCTGAAAAAATACTCGACAAAAATTGGAAACTCCCTTTAAATGAAAGTACTTTAATTGAAAACATGGTGACCAAAGCAGAAATTGCTGCAGAGGCGTCAGAAAGTGTCTATATGAGGGAAAGCGTTAAGAACATGACTAAACAATTATCTAGGCAAAAATATTAAACAAGAGGGCCATGATGGCCCTGGATCGCTCACCTTAATTATACAATGTACTGTTATGCAAAACACATCAAGACAATTATTCTGAATGCAACCTCCAGTGTTAACAAGATTTTCCTTCATTTGGCCTAGTGATCTATAAATTATTTTTCCTGATATGACCCATATTCCAACATGGACTAGATATCATCAAAACAACATTCTGACAAATTTTTAATTTGCTCAAAGTAAAAATGCGGCCTCCGGAGTTTGAACAATATTTTCCTTTATTGACCTTGTTTCTGACCCTCATATGACCCATATTCGAACTTGAACTAGATATCATTTAGACAAACATTCTGACCAAATTTCAAGATGCTTAAGCAAAAAATGCGGCATCCAAAGTGTTAACAAGATTTTCCTTCTGTTTGCCCTAGTGACCTAGTTTTTGACCCAGCATGACCTGTATTCGTACTTGGCCTAGATATCATTCAGCTAAACATTCTGACCGAATTTCAAGCTGCTGTAGCAAAACATGCGGCTTCTACAGAGTTAACAAGATTTTCCCTCAATTTGGCCTAGTGACCTAGTTTCTGACCCAAAATGACCCATATTTAAACTTGACCTACATATCATCAAGACAAACATTATGATAAAGTTTCAATATGCTCAAGTTGAAAATGTGGCCTCTACAGTGTTAACAAGATTACCCTTCAATTTGGCCTAGTGACCTAGTTTTTGACCCGGCATGACCCGTATTCGAACTTGACCTAGATATTATTCAGCTCAACATTCTGACTAAATTTCAAGCTGCTGAAGCAAAAAATACAGCTTCTACGGTGTAAACAAGATTTCCCTTCAATTTGGCCTAGTGACCTAGTTTTTGACCTGGCATGACCCGTATTCGAACTTGACCTAGATATCATGCAGCTCAACATTCTGACTGAATTTCAAGCTGCTGAAGCAAAAAATGCAGCTTCTACAGTGTTAACAAGATTTCCCTTCAATTTGGCCTAGTTTTTGACCCTGCATGACCCATATTCGAACTTGACCTAGATATTTTAAACAAAAACATTCTGACCAAATTTTAAACTGCTGAAGCAAAAATTGCGGCCTCTGGAGTGTTAACAAGATTTTCCTTCAATTTGACCTAGTGACCTACTTTTTGACCCGACATGACCCATGTTCGAACTTGACCTACATATCATCAAGACAAACATTCTGATAAAGTTTCAACATGCTCAAGTTGAAAATGTGGCCTCCAGAGTGTTAACAAGATTTCGCTTCAATTTGACCTAGTGACCTCGTTTTTGACCTCATATGGCCCAGTTTCGAACTTGTCCAAGATTTTATGGAGATGAATGTTCTGATACACTTTCATGAAGATTGGATGCAAAATGTAGCCTGTAGAGTGTTAACAAGCTGAAATGTTGACGACGCACGACGGACGTCGGACAAAATGTGATCACAATAGCTCACCTTGCACTTCGTGCATAGGTGAGCTAAAAATGGAAGCATAATTAGTGAAGAGATAAAAAACATTGTTGAAGAAGGAGAAATTGCTCATAATGACCAATCTCCTTTTTGTCACAATGTTTTCAAGTCCTCTGCTGCAGATGGACCAAAATGTGTCTGCAAGTGGGAAAGGGTTATGTGATGCCACAAAATGGATACAACAGAACCCCTTTCAACAAAATGCAGCTCATTTATAAATTCATCAAGGTTTCCAAGTTTTTGTCAATATTTGGAATTTTAGCCATGCAAAAATGGATTATAGGAAATCACCTTTTAACATATGCTTGAAAACAATGAAAGGCATTATATATGTGAGAAAAGGATTAAATATTGTATATATATATAAAGCATCACATATCAATACAAACATTTCACCAATAACTTTCCAAAATGCATCATGGTAATATAATCTACCATCATTTTCAACAATATTTAAGTTATAAGTAGTGTTACTATGGATATTATACCAGTACTAACACATAGTTTCATCTTGTCATCAAATTACAATCAGACATCATTCTTACAAATCCTTCAAACAAGAGGCCCAAGAGGGCCAGTATCGCTCCACGGCCATAAGGCAAAAATAAAATCTCCAAACAGCCCTGCCCCGTGGTGGCTATTTTTTTTACCAACCACCATGGCTTAAAGGAATCTTGTAGAGTGTCACCAAAGGAATGTTTCTGCAAAATTATTTGAAAATATGCCTGACACTTTCGGAGGAGAAGATTTTTTAAGTTTTCACTATGGTCATATAAGTCAAAATAGCCCCGCCCTCTGGCGGCCATGTTTTTCGACCAATCAACATGGCTTGAAGGAATCTGATAGAGGGTCACCCAATGAACATTTCTACAAAATTATTTGAAAATCGGCTGAACACTTTCGGAGAAGAAGATGTTTTAAGTTTTCACTATAGCTATATAACGCAAAAAAGCCCCGCCCCCTGGCGGCCATGTTTTTCGCCCAATCAACATTTCTTGAAGGAATCTAATTAAGGTTCACACAAGGAACATTTCTACAAAATTATTTGAAAATCGGCCGGACACTTTTGGAGGAGAAGATTTTTTAAGTTTGCTCTTTAGCCATATAGGCAAAATAGCCCCGCCCTGTGACGGCCATATTTTTTTACCAATCAACATGGCTTGAAGGAATCTGATAGAGGGTCACCCACGGAACATTTCTACATAATTATTTGAAAATCTGCTGAACACTTTTTGAGAAGAAGATTATTTAAGTTTTCACTATAGCTATATAAGGCAAAAAAGCCCCGCCCCCTGGCGGCCATGTTTTTCGCCCAATCAAAATTTCTTGAAGGAATCTAATAAAGGGTCACCCAAGGAACATTTCTACAAAATTATTTGAAAATCGGCCTGACACTTTCGGAGAAGAAGATTTTTTAAGTTCTCACTATTTTTTTCTTTCGGTTGCCATGGAAACTAGAATTTTGAATGGATCAAAAAAAATTGAAGGAATTTAGTAGAGGACATTGAGAGGATGCTTCCCATGAAGTTTCAACCAAATTGGCCAAGTGGTTAGGGAGAAGAAGTCGTTTAAAGGAAAAAGTTAACGCACGCACGCACGCACGACGGACAATTCGCCATGACATAAGCTCGACTGGCTTTCAGCCAGTGGAGCTAATAATCTTTGCATTTGGCAAGTCAACCCTTTCCAACATACATACAAATCTGCAGCAAACAATTTAAAAAACATCTAGGTAAAAATAGGGAATATCTCTAAAAATTATAGTTTACTTATTGAATAAAGTTGTAATCACTGTGAGATTAGAAGAAATTACTCATAATAAGCAATTTCGTTTGTTTTCACAATGTTTTCAAAAGTCGTCTGCTGCAGAAGCATCAAAATGTGTCTACATGTGGGAAAGGGTTTAATGTTAAAATTCAAGCAAAAGTCAGGTATATGATCACTCAAAGCATTTAAGCACTACACATCATACAAAAAATCAATGGTAAGGACAACTATTTGGTCAAAGATCTTAATTGCAATGAATCTGAATTTATAGATTTTTATAAACTGTAATCAGAATTGGATACCATATTTTACGATTCAAAAGAAACGTTTTAACTTAAAAAAAAATAATCTTAAACCCTTTAACTAAACAGACATTTTTTTTAAAATACTGGTAAAAAATGAGTTGATCATTATTTTAAAGCTTTCCAAAATTTAACAAATCTGCAGGATATGGCTGAAAACATCTTAGCACAATGTCTTCAATGACCGATGTGTCAAGTGGGCAAGAGATATTTTCTCCTTTCCCTACAATTTTTTTTTTAAATCAAGTAAACAATTAAACAAGAGGGCCATGATGGCCCTATATCGCTCATCTGAGTTAGTGTCTTAGGGTCCAAATTGAATTGCTCTACAAAAATAAGAAAGAAGGTCATCCAAAGACAATGATGATATTCGATTGTAAAATTGTACACATGGTGCAAATTTTGTTGCTGTAGCTTTATAAATAAACTAGAATGGAGTGCTCCGCGGAGCACGTGTGTCACCTGCACCTGCTCATTGAAAGTGTGATGGACAGACTGTAGTTCAAAAATAAGAAAGTAGGTAAAACAGTGTTAGTCAAGAGGAACCGAGCTCTCATGTTTATCTAGCTACTGTATAAGTTTGGTAAACATCGGATAATAAATGATGACTTTATCTTGTTCACAAGGTCAATTATAATAATTTTGCCAATTTCAAAAGGCCATAATCCCATCATGCATGAATTGATCTGGCTGGTTTTCGAAAGGAACCGAGCTCTCAGGATATCTAGCTACTAAATAAGTTTGGTAAACATCGGATAATAAATGAAGACTTGATCGTGTTCGCAAGAAATTGTGGACGGACGAAGGGCAATCACAAAAGCTCGTCACTACTAGTATACGTGACAGGTTAGCTAAAAAGATGCAAAATCTCTATGATTCTATAATTCCTAGGCAAAAGGAGAAATTGCTTTTTCTAAGCAATTTCTCCTTTTATCACAATGTTTTCAAAAGTCATCTGCTTTAGGCACGTCAAAATGGTGGGAAAGGGTTTATTAAAGGAAAGCTACTAAACTACTTCAAATCCCAGACACATGTCTTACAATACACAATTCTACATACATTCATCCTACAATACTGACCTTTTTCTTCTACAGTATCCGTGGAACCAGCTGTCTCTGTCGAGGTATCTGTTAGGGCAGAGGTGTCACCTGGTAGATATATATAGACACATATTCATTGTTTGTAAATATCATGTTTGTTCAATTCCAACGTTAACATCCATTCATTTGATTGGATAGAATGAGATAAAATAGGATAACTCATAAACAGACGCTATGTGACGCCTCTGCTGCACACTTTTAAAAAATGTTGTTGCAAAAAGAGAAATTCCTTATTATGAGCAATTTCTCCTTTTGCTACAATGTTTTCAAATATATTCATTTATTACACTTTCATTTATAGATGTTTTTTATTTTTTATCCAGACATTTACAAAGTCATCTGCTGTAGATTTGTTGAATGTTGAAAAAGGTCAAGAGCTATATAAAAAGATGTGTTGGGTTAACTAATATTGTAGTTTCTCTAACCTAATTCTCCTCCACTCTCACCATACGAATCTTCTCTCATCATGGACAGTTCAAGAAATGAAGTTTCTGAAAAAATTAATAGCGTCAATAAAAAGACATTCCTTTTGACAATGTATGGGACCATGGAGGTTTCAATTAACTAGTAGGATGTGTGACAACTGATCAAAATCTTAGCAATCACCTTATATGCCATTTTAAATCATCTGCTATGTAAACCCTTTTAGGAAAGATATAATACTCAACAATATTTACATGAGTCGTCAGCTGCAGATGCGTCAAAAATCGTCAACACATATGAAAGGATTAACAAGAGGGCCATGATGACCCTGGATCGCTCACCTTAATTATACAATGTACTGCAATGTAAAACACATCAAGACAATTATTCTGAATGCAACCTCCACAGTGTTAACAATATTTTCCTTCATTTGGCCTTTTGATCTATATTTTTTTTACCTGATATGACCCATATTCCAACATGGACTAGATATCACCAAGACAACATTCTGACAAAGTTTCAACTTGCTCAAAGTAAAAATGCGGCCTCTGGAGTTTGAACAATATTTTCCTTTATTGACCTAGTTTCTGATCCAATATGACCCATATTCGAACTTGACCTAGATATAATTCAGACAAACATTCTGACCAAATTTCAAGCTGCTGAAGCAAAAAATGCGGCATCCAAAGTGTTTACAAGTTTTTCCTTCAATTTTATCTAGTGACCTAGTTTTTAACCCAGCATGACCCGTATTCGAACTTGGCCTACATATCATCAAGAAAGACATTCTGATAAAGTTTCATCATGCTGAAATTAACAAGAGGGCCATGATGGCCCTATATCGCTCACCTGATTTAATAGAACTTCAATAGTTTTCAAAGTTTTTACTCTTTTTAGGCCAATACTTTTGGACAAGAAGATTTTTAAAGTTTTAACAATGCACATATAAGGAAAACAAGCTCCGCCCCCTGGCGGCCATGTTTTTCAACGGATCAAAAATATTTGAACAATCTTCGTAAAGGGTGCCCAAAGGAACATTTGTGCAAAATAATTTTTAAATCAGGCCAGTACTTTTGGACAAGAAGATTTTTAAAGTTTTAACAATGCACATATAAGGAAAACAAGCTCCGCCCACTGGCCGCCATGTTTTTCAACGGATTGGAAATATTTGTACAATCTTGGTAAAGGGTGCCCCAAGGAACATTTGTGCAAAATAATTTTTAAATCAGGCCAGTTCTTTTGGACAAGAAGATTTTTAAAGTTTTAACAATGCACATATAAGGAAAACTAGCTCCGCCCCCTGGCGGCAATACTTTTCAACGGATCGGAAATATTTGAACAATCTTGGTAAAGGGTGCCCTAAGGAACATTTGTGCAAAATAATTTTCAAATTGGGCCAGTACTTTTGGACAAGAAGATTTTTAAAGTTTTAACAATGCACATATAAGGAAAACAAGCTCCGCCTCCTGGCGGCCATGTTTTTCAACAGATCAAAAATATTTGAACAATCTTGGTAAAGGGTGCACCAAGGAACATTTGTGCAAAATGATTTTCAAATCGGCCCATTACTTTTGGACAAGAAGATTTTTCAAAGTTTAAACAATGCACATATAAGGAAAACAGGCTCCGCCCCCTGGCGGCCATGTTTTTCAACGGATTGGAAATATTTCAACAATCTTGGTAAAGAGTGTCCCAAGGAACATTTCTGCAAAATAATTTTCAAATCGGGCCAGTACTTTTGGACAAGAAGATTTTTAAACTTTTAACAATGCACATATAAGGAAAATAAGCTCCGCCCCCTGGCGGCCATGTTTTTTAACGGATCGGAAATATTTGAACAATCTTGGTAGAGGGTACCCCAAGGAACATTTGTGCAAAATAATTTTCAAATCGAGCCAGTACTTTTGGACAAGAAGATTTTTTAAGATTTGGCAATTTTCCACT
Source organism: Serripes groenlandicus (assembly GCA_031761405.1). Classification (NCBI taxonomy): domain Eukaryota; kingdom Metazoa; phylum Mollusca; class Bivalvia; order Cardiida; family Cardiidae; genus Serripes; species Serripes groenlandicus. Next base: position 167,898,723 of record JASEVX010000001.1, on the reverse strand, counting down.
TTTCTGATGCCGCAGCAACCAAAGTTCTACTTGGAATTAATTTCTTTGAACAACTTTGAAAGAGGACTACCTAAGGACCATTCCTGTTTAGTTATTTTGAAATCTGTCCATTGGTTTAGTAGGAGAAGTCATTTGTAGGAAATTGTTAACAGACGACGACGACGACGGACGGTGAGTGATCACAAAAGCTCACCTTGCACTTCGAGCTTAGGTGAGCTAAAAATGCAGTATCCAGAGTGTTAACAAGATTACCCTTCAATTTGGCCTAGTGAGCTAGTTTTTAACCTGGCATGACCCATATCCGAACTTGGCCTAGATATCATTTAGACAAACATTCTGACCAAATCAAGCCGCTGAAGCAAAACATGCGACTTCTACAGAGTTAACAAGATTTTCCCTCAACTAAGCCTAGTGACCTAGTTTCTAACCAAGATATCATTCAGCTGAACATTCTGAACAAATTTCAAGCCGCTGAAGCAAAACATGCGGCTTCTACAGAGTTAACAAGATTTTCCCTCAATTTGGCCTAGTGACCTAGTTTCTGACCCAATATGACCCATATTTGAACTTGACCTAGATATCTTTAAGACAAACATTCTGACCAAAAATGCGGTATCCAAAGTGTTAACAAGATTTTCTTTCAATTTGACCTAGTGACCTAGTTTTTGATATGGCATAACCCATATTCGAATTTGACCTAGATATGTTTAAGACAAACATTCTGAGAAATTTCAAACTGCTGAAGCAAAAATTGAGGCCTCTGGAGTGTTAACAAGATTTTCCTTTAATTTGACCTAGTGACCTACTTTTTGACCTGACATGACCCATGTTCGAACTTGACCTACATATCATCAAGACAAACATTCTGATAAAGTTTCAACATGCTTAAGTTGAAAATGTGGCCTCCAGAATGTTAACAAGATTTCCCTTCAATTCGACCTAGTGACCTAGTTTTTGACCTCATATGGCCCAGTTTCGAACTTGTCCAAGATTTTATGGAGATGAACGTTCTGATAAATTTTCATGAAGATTGGATGCAAAATGTAGCCCGTAGAGTGTTAACAAGCCCAAATGTTGACGACGCACGGACGCCGGACAAAATGTGATCACAATAGCTCACCTTGCACTTCATGCATAGGTGAGCTAAAAAGTTAATTGTCTTTCCCTGAAGATCTGTCCAATAACTTTCGGCAGACTTGTATAGATCATGTCGATCAAATTAAGTTGCAGAGGGCCAGGATGGCCCTAAATTACTCACCTGAGTGATAGTAAATTAGTAGCCAATATTTAACTGCAAATATCTGGGAAAATTATATCAGGACTGCAAATGAAACTGCAAGAAGTGGACACTGTTAGAGAAATAGCTCATCAGTAAAGGCCATTTGTATCTTGAAATTTAACAAGAACTTTAATAAGATTGAAATTTTAAAGTTTTGATATTTTCGCCTTTCCTGATGCCACCCTGTTGTTTAACGAAAATCAATATGGTTTGACCAGTTTTTGTAGAGGGTCACTTAAGGAACATTTCTAGCAAATTTTCTTGGAATCGGACATGCAGATTATGAAGGAAAAGGATTTCAAAGTATTGGGTATTTTTTCTCACTTTCTGATGCCGCAGCAACCAAAGTTCTACACAGAATATAAGTCTTTGAACAATTTTGAAAGAGGAACAGTCTTGTGGAGGAGATGATGTTAAAAGCTAAAAATTAACGACGGACAGAATACATCACCTTAGGCTCAGGTGATCTAAAAATGCTGTTACCATTTAGTAAATCAAATCTCATCTACCTGTATCTATCATCATTGACATCTCTAATCTCGATCCCATGACTGGGGCAGCAAGTCCAAGTTCCACAAGTAGCTTATTTGCTGAGGTTTCCTCTGCAACTTTTGTGAATAAAACGTTGTGGTAACCATTCTCGTATCCACTAACATAGGCCACAATTTCACGATCATCTGCCAAATCTATAATTTTAAGTGAACAAGTTTCATCTTGCAGACATGTCAATTTAACCCTTTCCAGAGGTCCAGATAAGGACGGGTTTGCAGCTCTTTTCCCCACAATATATCTGTTATTATCCAACCAAACCCTATGTTGTAGGTACTCAAAAAGTTCTTTTGAGTACCCACAACATACGGTTAGCTGATAAAACAAGAAATATGTGAGCTACTGCTCACTAGTGATACCCCCGCTCATGTTTTGAAAGACATATGTGATGGTGGGGTAAAGGGCCATAACTCTGTGAAAAATCATCCAACCGGAACGCAAACGAAGTTCCTTCCTATGAAGTTTCATAAAATTCCAAAAAGCGGTTGCAGAGAAATAGCCCGGAAATGAATTTAGTCATACATAGCCTGATGGTGGAGTAAAGGGCCATAACTCCGTGAAAAATAATCCAACCGGAACGCAAACACGATATGCGCATCTACACTTGGTGGTGATCCTTCCTATGAAGTTTCATAAAATTCCAAAAAACGGTTGCAGAGAAATAGCCCGGAAATGAATTTAGTCATACATAGCCTGATGGTGGGGTAAAGGGCCATAACTCCGTGAAAAATAATCCAACCGGAACGCAAACACGATATGCGCATCTACACTTGGTGGTGATCCTTCCTATGAAGTTTCATCAAATTCCAAAAAGTGGTTGCAGAGAAATAGCCCGGAAATGAATTTAGTCATACATAGGGGTAAAGGGCCATAACTCCGTGAAAAATAATCCAACCGGAACGCAAACACGATATGCGCATCTACACTTGGTGGTGATCCTTCCTATGAAGTTTCATCAAATTCCAAAAAGCAGTTGCAGAGAAATAGCCCGGAAATGAATTTAGTCATACATAGGGGTAAAGGGCCATAACTCCGTGAAAAATAATCCAACCGGAACGCAAACACGATATGCGCATCTACACTTGGTGGTGATCCTTCCTATGAAGTTTCATCAAATTCCAAAAAGCGGTTGCAGAGAAATAGCCCGGAAATGAATTTAGTCATACATAGGGGTAAAGGGCCATAACTCCGTGAAAAATAATCCAACCGGAACGCAAACACGATATGCGCATCTACACTTGGTGGTGATCCTTCCTATGAAGTTTCATCAAATTCCAAAAAGCGGTTGCAGAGAAATAGCCCGGAAATGAATTTAGTCATACATAGGGGTAAAGGGCCATAACTCCGTGAAAAATAATCCAACCGGAACGCAAACACGATATGCGCATCTACACTTGGTGGTGATCCTTCCTATGAAGTTTCATCAAATTCCAAAAAGCAGTTGCAGAGAAATAGCCCGGAAACGAAAGTGTTACGGACGGATGGACGGACGGACATGGGTAAAACAGTATACCCCCCCTTTCCTTCGGAACCGGGGGTATAATAAGGATTTTAGAACAGCCAAAACAATCCATATCTAGAGCTCTGCCTTTCCCACATACACAACAAATCTGAAGCAGGCAACTTCGAAATTATCTGGAAAAAAACACAGAAAATAAATGTAGGTATAATTACTGAAAACAGTTGAAATGTTATGGCAAAAGGAAAAATTGCTCATTTATTGGAAAGGGTTTAAAATCAATTAGATAGGATACAATGATTATCATGATGCGTATTTGAGCAAGAAAATAAAATCGGAAGAAACAATGGATACTCCCAAATAGGTTTAAACCCTTTTCCACATAAAATAAATATGTGGCAGACGAATGAAAAAAAATCCGAGGCAAAATGTGAAAACAGGTGTGGCGTTCGTTCGTCATGAGCAATTTTTTCTTTTGTCTTTTTCAAATGTCCTCAGCTGCAGATGCGTCTGCAGGTGAGAAGGGTTAAAATATCAACAAGAGGGTCATGATGGCCCTATATCGCTCACCTGATTTAATAGAACTTCAATAGTTTTCAAAGTTTTAACTCTATACATATAAGGAAAACAAGCAACCCCCCTGGTGGCCATGTTTTTCAATGGATCGGATTTGTTTGAATAACCTTGGAGGAAGGTCACCCAAGGAACGTTTGTGCCAAATAATTTTTAATTCAGACAGGTGCTTTTGGACAAGAAGATTTTTAAAGTTTTTGGCCGATCACAATGCACATATAAGGAAAACAAGCTCCGCCCCATGGCGGCCATGTTTTTTAACGGATCGGACATATTTGAACATTTATTCAAAGTAATTTTCAAATCGGGCCAGTACTTTTGGTCATGAAGATTTTTAAAGTTTTAACAATGCACATATAGGGAAAACAAGCTCCGCCCCCTGGCGGCCATGTTTTTCAACGGATCGGAAATATTTGAACAATCTTGGTAGAGGGTACCCTAAGGAAGATTTCTGCAAAATATTTTCAAATCGGGCCAGTACTTTTGGACAAGAAGATTTTTTAAGTTTTAACAATGCACATATAAGTAAAATAAGCTCCGCCCCCTGGCGGCCATGTTTTTCAACGGATCAGAAATATTTGAACAATCTTGGTAGAGGGTACCCTAAGGAACATTTGTGCAAAATAATTTTCAAATCGGGCCAGTACTTTTGGACAAGAAGATTTTTAAAGTTTTAACAATGCACATATAAGGAAAACAAGCTCCACCCCCTGGCGGCCATGTTTTTCCACAAATCGGAAATATTTGAACAATCTTGGTAAAGGGTGCCCCAAGGAACATTTGTGCAAAATAATTTTCAAATCGAGCCAGTACTTTTGGACAAGAAGATTTTTAAAGTTTTACCAATGCACATATAGGGAAAACGAGCTCCGCCCCCTGACGGCCATGTTTTTCAATGGATCGAAAATATTTGAACAATCTAGGTAGAGGGTAACCTAAGGAACATTTCTGCAAAATAATTTTCAAATCGGGCCAGTACTTTTGGACAAGAAGATTTTTAAAGTTTTAACAATGCACATATAAGGAAAATAAGCTCCGCACCCTGGAGGCCATGTTTTTCAACGGATCAGAAATATTTGAATAATCTTGGTAGAGGGTACCCCAAGGAACATTTGTGCAAAATAATTTTCAAATCGGGCCAGTACTTTTGGACAAGAAGATTTTTTAAGATTTATCTATTTTCCCCTTTTCTGATGCCGCAGCAACCAAAGTTCTACTTGGAATTAAATTCTTTGAACAACTTTGAAAAAGGACCACCTAGGGCCATTCCTGTGAAGTTATTTTGAAATCTGTCCATTGGTTTAGTAGAAGTCATTTGTAGGAAATTGTTAACAGACGGACAGACGACGACGCCGGATGCCGGGTGATCACAAAAGCTCACCTTGCACTTCGTGCTTAGGCGAGCTAAAAAGCCATAAACGTCGGATCTTGAAATGTGTCCATAATAGTATTAATAGACACATGCCTGTTAAGTTTTGTGAATGGCTCATACAGTTTTGGAGATATGCACAACAAAAGATTTTGGTGGCCATGTTTTTGACCAATCAACATGGCTTGAAGGAATCTAATAGCAGGTCACCAAAGGAACATTTCTACAAAATTATTTGAATATCGGCCAGACACTTTCGGATTTTTTAAGTTTTCACTTAAGCCATGTGAGACAAAATAGCACTGCCCCCTGGCAGCCACGTTTTTCGACCAATCAACATGGCTTGAAGGAATCTGATAGAGGCTACCCAAGAAAAATTCTACACAATTATTTGAAAATCGGCCACACTTTCAGCAGAAGATTTTTTAAGTTCTTACTATAGCCATATAAGGCAAAATAGCGACATCCCCTGGCGGCCATGTTTTCGACCAATTAACATGGCTTGAAGGAATCTGATAGAGGGTCACCTTAGGAACATTTCTACAAAATTATTTGAAGATCGGCCTGACACTTTCGGAGGAGAAGTTTTTTTAAGTTTTCATCAATTTTTCTTTTTTTTCTTTAGGTTGCCTTGGAAACCAGCATTTTGCATGGATCCAAAAAAATTGAAGGAATTTAGGAGAGGACATTAAGAGGATGCTTCCTATTAAGTTTCATCCCAAATGGCCAAGTGGTTAGGGAGGAGAAGTTGTTTGAAGAAAAAACTTGACGCACCAACACACGACGGACAATTCGACATGACATAAGCTCTCAGCCAGTGGTGCTAAAAATTGTTGAAAGGGGCGTACAACACCTAACAATCAATCAAAATGTTGAATCTAGAACAAGCTGATTATATGCACATCTCTTGGCACTGAAGTTCTCCAGACAATTAAATTATTGAACAAATAATTATGTAGCTTGCCAATAGGTCAGAGGGTGACAGAAAGACAGACCATCTAAAAATGATCCCTAGGTGTCAGGGCAGACCACACAACAACATCAACATACAATGATCTCTAAAAGCCTCCACTGCCTCTTCACTCCATTCCGTTTCAAATGATTCTATCTCGTCCAGGCGACAGATCACGGCTTGTCCTGGTATTTCAAGTAGATCTTCCGGCAGGACCCTTAAATCTTCTTTCTTTAAGTCATATTCTGTACCATAGTCTACTAAAAACACCTGTATTCAAATGAGATATATAGGGAGTTTCAGAATATTTAAACAAATTCATTGATTGATTGATTGGGGTTTAACGCCGTTTTTAACAATTTCTCAGTTATATCACGGCGGCCAGTTCACCTACTCATGCATTTACTGGTTTTCTCACACCAGTACTCCACACAACAATCTTCCCGAGCAACTGGCTGCTTTTCCACATATACTTAGCCCAGTGGTGGAAGACGAATGACGCATGTCGCATTGACTTTTGTCAATCGTCGGAAAGAAAGTTGGCCGAGCCGGGATTCGAACTCACAACCCCTGGATTGACAGCCCGCGTCGCTACCGGGGCTCGGCTTAAACAAATTCAAGTCTACAAGAGATATATATATAAATAAACCATATCTGAGCTGTGAATATTATAAGAAATAAAGTAGCAGTGAGCATTCTGATGCAGACTTTTGAAAATATTGTGGCAAAAGAAGAAATTGCTCAAAACAAGCAATTTCTCCTTATGTCACAACGTTTTCAACTTTATTTAATAAATATACTTTTAATTATAGATATTTTTCACATTTTTAACACAATGTTTTAAAAGTAATCTGCTACTGATTTGTTGTATGTAGGAAGTTTAAACTGAGTGAACTCCGACATACTAATCTTACAAGAGTAAGTCAACACTCATACAAGTTCCAAAACAACAGGAGCTCTCTGCAAAATGCATGGCAATTATTGATTAACTGTTTCTCTGATATGTTAATTTAACCCTTTCCAACATATCTGCAGCAGACTACTTTTGAAAAGATACCAGAAAACAATTGAAAACTACCTTTAAATGAAAGTACAATAATTGATTACTCAATAGAGTGGAAAACATGGTGACAAATAGAGAAATTGCTTGTTTTGAGCAATTTCTTCTTTTGTCGCCATGTTTTCAAAAGGCAGTCTGCTGCAGAGGCGTCAGAAAGTGTCTATATGAGGGAAAGGGTTCAAGGTAGTCTGCATTGAAATTAACCGAGGAAGATAAGGAATCAATCTTTAAGTTTGTTGAATAACTCTGGGTACAATACTGAAAGACGAGTGTATCACCTGCCAATCTATCAGTGAGTGAAACGGACAAACGACTGAGCGATCTCGCCAATGAAATAAGACACAAAAATGGTGGACAAAAGTGAAATTCATATCATCTTTTCCAATTATGTCTACAAATCATCTTTTTCAGGAAAACATGTAATAATATACTAGTATATATACCTGATATTTTCTCTCTTCATCACCAGATCTCACTCCAAGCAGGTTAGCTCTGGACCACATATCATCCAAACATCTGGCGAGACAAGGTCCACATGTGAAATCCTCTGGCAATTCAGGTCCTCCGGATTCATCTCTATTTTTCACAAACTCTGTTATCATATCCGATATCTTATCCAGATCCTGTCCAGACGCGGTATGGACAATTATTTCATCTAGGTTAGTACATTCTTCTACACTTATATTATACTCTATATCACAATCTAGTATCACATTTTTGAAAGCACCAAATTTGTTGGCAATCGAGTTGGATGCTACACCTTCTTCTATGGTTTTGTTCAGATCATTAAAAACTGCCACCGCTTTCTCTACCAATATGTCATCAATAATGACCCTGTCTATGAAAAGCTCTACATTGACAACTGCACTTTCAACATAAACTATCCTAATTTTTGCAAAAACAGGAAGGGTTTCTTTAGAGTCAAGTTCTAATAGCAGTTCCCTGAAGACTCGAGTTGAATCCTCGCACCATTCACCTTTGACCGGTGATATTGCACTCAAAGAACACTGGAAAGCTAAGGCTGGATCCTTTTCGAAATCCGATCTTAATGAATACATGCTAGAACTGCCCACTTTAGAACTGATTCCTGTATCAACCAGAAATACATTGATGCTGTCGGTGTCTACAGATGTAATGGCTGCCCGGTGAAAGTATTGCTTATCATTCTCTAATTGAACAACACACTTGTCACCTGTGAAACAAAGTTGCAATGATGAGAATCTAAACAATGAGCAGAGCTCTAGATAAGGAGCGTTTTTCATGCTCTAAAATCCTTATTTGACCTCCAGAACTATGTTTTGGGTACTCAAAATAATTCTTTTCGGTACCCACATAATAGATTTTAATGAGTGCCAAGAGAGATATCATATAAGAAAGACCTATTTACTCCTCCTTATCTAGTTCTCAGAATGAGGATTACAATAACTGCATAAATCTGAGAAAAAAACTCTTAATTGCATATTCAATATATACATCAGAAAAGCGCTCTGGCTCAACCGCAAACAATGCAACTTATGATGTGATTTTTTAATCCTTTCCCACATTAAAGCAGATGAAAACACCCAGGCAAAAATAAGGAAGATCTCTAACTATAATTATTGAATAGAGTTGACGATATGGCAAAAGAAGAAATAACTTAATATGAGCAATTTCTCCATTTACTTAAACATTTCCAATAGTCGTCTTCAATTGGGAAAGAGTTAAAATCATATCACTGTCACAAAATGAACACCGAAACTCTTTTAAAGGAGAAGATTTTTTAAGTTTTCACTATAGCCACATAACGCAAAATAGCCCCGCCCCCCTGGCGGCTAGTTTTTCGACCAATCAACTTGGCTTAAAGGAATCTGATAGAGGGTCAAAGGAACATTTCTACAAAATTATTTGAAAATTGGCCTGACACTTTTGGAGGAGACTTTTTTTTTATTTTACACTATTTTTTTCTTTCGATTGCCATGGAAACCAGAATTTTGCACGGATCCAAAAAAATTGAAGGAATTTAAGAGAGGTCACTGAGAGGATGCTTCCTATGAAGTTTCATTCGAATTGGTTAAGTGGTTAGGGAGAAGTCTATTCCAGTTGCAGACAAATTGTGAATCCTCTGAGGCTAACAAAATTAAAAAATATTATGGCATTATGAGAAATTTCTCCTTTTGTCAGTTTTTCATCTCAATTCATTCACTTTTCTTATATATATATAGATTTTTACATATATTTCCGAAAATATTTCCATAGTTGTATGTCGGATAGGGGGTTAACGGCCAGACACATTAAATACTCTTGCTAAAGAGATTAACCGGAGATATTTTCAAAAGCCTTTCATTACATTAAAAGTGAGAATTCTTGCATACCTTGTTTTGGATCAGTCAGCACTTCTTTGCTCTCCTCGTAAACCTCTGAAAGTTTATCTTGGTAATACTCATATGTACTATCCTGTAGCCTGCACACAAAATCATGTGGGGAATTCACTTCTGTTAACACTATAGTATGGCTACCAGTCGAAAATTCATGAAAATCTCGCAATTTATACCTGTAAAACATTTTTTAATAGTTCAGTTAACTCTTTCCCCCATACGACAATTCTGCAGCAGACGACTTTGAACATATTTTGTCAAAACATAGAACTTCTCAATAAGTGAATGGATTACCTATGACAAAAAGTGGAAAACATTGTGGCAAAAGGAGAAATTGCACGTTTTGTGCAATTTCTTCTTTTGTCACTATGTTTTCAAAAAGCCGTCTGCTGCAGAGGCGTCAAAAAGCGTCTATATGAGGGAAACGGTTAACTCTTTCCCACATACAACAATTCTGCAGCGGACGACTTTGAAAACATATTCGCAACAAAAGCACCAAATGTCACAAAATACGCCCGTCCTATTTTGTTGAGACCAAGTATAGTGATAATTGGTTGTACGTCAGGCAAATTTAGAGAGCGGACACTGTTGATGTAGTTTTGGCCATTTCGAGGGATATAAGTGTGGATAGACTAAGATAAAATGGTTAGTTATCAAACCTGACTGACCCAAGATATTCTGCCTATCAACATATTGTCTAAATTGGTGATGATCAAATACAATGACACAGGCGATTTGACTGATTATAGCACTTGTCAGAGATATTATGCCCATACACATTCTGACTAAATTTGGTGATGAATTAAAGCTTCAAAAGTTATTGATGGGACAAGACCAATTAGAGGTAATTTCTATAATTATAGGGCAATTACTCTCCAGTGAATGCAGCGATATGGCTGGTAATCAAACTTGTCCAAGATATCTTGCCAACACACATTCTGACTAAATTTGGTGGTGACAGGACAAAGGCTTTTAAAGTTATTGATTGGACAAGACCGATTTTAGGTAATTTCTGTCATTAAAGGGCAATAACTCTAGAGTGACTTGAGCAAAATGGCTCGTTGTAGAACTTGTTTAAGATACTTTGCCCATACAGGTTCTGACTAAATTTAGTGATGATTGGATCAAGGCTTCTTCAGTTATTAGGCTGAACTGACCAATTTGAGGTAAATTCTATAATTAAAGGGCGACAACTCTCGATTGACTAGAGCGATGAAGCTAGTTATCGAACTTGTCAAAGATATTATGCCAATACACATTCTGACCAAATTTGGTGATGATTGGACAAAGGCTTCTTAAATTATTGGACTGACAATACCAATTTTAGGTAAATTCTATAATTAAAGGGCGATAACTCTAGATTGACTAAAGCGATATGGCTAGTTATCGAACTTGTCCATGATGTTATGCCAATGCACATTCTGATAACATTTGGTAATGATTGGACAAAGGCTTCTTAAGTTATTTAGCTGACAAGACCAATTTTAGGTAATTTCTATAATTAAAGGGCGATAACTCTTGATTGACTGAAGCGATATGGCTAGTTATTTGAACTTGTCCCCAAGATATTATGCCAATACACATTCTGAACAAATTTAGTGATGATAGAACAAATGCTTCTAAAGTAATTTAGCTCACAAGACCAACTTAGGTAATTTCTATAACTAAAGGGTGACAAATCTTTATTGACTACAGCGATATGTCCATGATATTATGCCAATACACATTCTGACCAAATTTGGTGATGATGGGTAAAAGGCTTCTTAAGTTATTTAGCAGACAACATACTGGACGCCGCCCGCGCGTACGCCGCAGGTAAAACTATAATACGATCCGTTTTTTCAAAACAGGCGTATAAAAATGTGAAAAATCTCCATAAAGGAGAGTTTATTCATTAAATAGAGTTTTGCCACAATGTTTTCAAAAGTTGTCTGCTGCAAATACGTCGACATGCATCTGCAAGTGGGAAAGTATAATGAGCAAAGTCTCCTCAATTTTGAGATTCATTCCAGGAGTGACATAATCCAACTACTTTTCTAACATAACTGCAAACTTGACATAACAGCAGCAGACAAAATCCATCTAAATTCGCCATTGTATTCGACAATTACATTTCCTAAGTCAAAATTCCAAGATTTGCTCAGAAAAAGCTCATTTTTGCTCACTTTTCCTGGCCTATGCACTAGCTAATTTTGGGCCCATTTCCGGTAGTTTATCCTTTACTCACAATATACTTTCAAAAAAAAATTAGACTAATGTTTATAATCACTTCAGTAAATCTATAAAATGATTCTTTTCCATCAAATGAAATTTAAGAAATCTTACCCGTATTTCCAAACAGTATTGGTTGTCTTTGCAACATATAGCTCTGCAATAACATCTGGAGAGTTCGGAGAGAAAACCTGTTTAACTTTGGTACTGATGGCCACGGGTGTAGCCTCTTCAGCCCCAATCCCCTTCTGTAAGAGGGCTGTGTGTAACGACATGCCCATATCCAGAAGGCTAACTTTATACACATCATCTTGAAGGGAACTGGTATCCATTAGCAGTTCTCTGAAGTGTACAAGTTATATGAACTGTGTATGATTTAACCCTTCACACATACCACTGAAGCAGACAACTTTAAAACGATCTTTTCAGAAATATAAAAATTATCTGTTGATGAAAGTATAATAATGGAATAGGAATCAAAACATTGAGGAAACAAGAGGCCCAAGAGGGCCAGTATCGCTCCACGGCCATAAGGCAAAAATAAAATCTCCAAACAGCCCTGCCCCGTGGTGGCTATTTTTTTTACCAACCACCATGGCTTAAAGGAATCTTGTAGAGTGTCACCAAAGGAATGTTTCTGCAAAATTGTTTGAAAATATGCCTGACACTTTCGGAGGAGAAGATTTTTTAAGTTTTCACTATGTCATATAAGTCAAAATAGCCCCGCCCTCTGGCGGCCATGTTTTTCGACCAATCAACATGGCTTGAAGGAATCTGATAGAGGGTCACCCAATGAACATTTCTACAAAATTATTTGAAAATCAGCTGAACACTTTCGGAGAAGAAGATGTTTTAAGTTTTCACTATAGCTATATAACGCAAAAAAGCCCCGCCCCCTGGCGGCCATGTTTTTCGCCCAATCAACATTTCTTGAAGGAATCTAATTAAGGTTCACACAAGGAAAATTTCTACAAAATTATTTGAAAATTGGGTTGACACTTTTGGAGGAGAAGATTTTTTAAGTTTGCTCTTTAGCCATATAGGCAAAATAGCCCCGCCCTGTGACGGCCATGTTTTTTTACCAATCAACATGGCTTGAAGGAATCTGATAGAGGGTCACCCACGGAACATTTCTACATAATTATTTGAAAATCTGCTGAACACTTTTTGAGAAGAAGATTATTTAAGTTTTCACTATAGCTATATAAGGCAAAAAAGCCCCGCCCCCTGGCGGCCATGTTTTTCGCCCAATCAAAATTTCTTGAAGGAATCTAATAAAGGGTCACCCAAGGAACATTTCTACAAAATTATTTGAAAATCGGCCTGACACTTTCGGAGAAGAAGATTTTTTAAGTTCTCACTATTTTTTTCTTTCGGTTGCCATGGAAACCAGAATTTTGAATGGATCAAAAAAAATTGAAGGAATTTAGTAGAGGACATTGAGAGGATGCTTCCCATGAAGTTTCAACCAAATTGGCCAAATAGGGAGAAGAAGTTGTTTAAAGGAAAAAGTTAACGCACGCACGCACGACGGACAATTCGCCATGACATAAGCTCGACTGGCTTTCAGCCAGTGGAGCTAAAAAGGAGAAATTGAATTTGAACATTTTGACAAAATTATTTGGAAATTGGTCCGATACTTTCAGAAGATTTTTTAAATTTTTCACTATAGCAATATAAGGCAAAACGGCCCGTGCCCTTGTGGCAATGTTTTTCTACCAATCAACATGGCTTGAAGGAACATTCCAACAATTTTATTTGGAAATTAGCAAGATGCTTTATAGAAGATTACTTTTAAAGTTTTCAATATATCCATATAAAGCAAAATAGCCCAGCACCCTACATTATCAATCAACAAGGCTTGAAGGAATCTGATAGAGGATCACACAAAGGAACATTTCTTCAAAATTATTTGAAAATCAGCCAACTGGTTTGGGAGATGACATTTTTAAGTTTTAGGTGCTCAAACAATAGGTAAGAGAAAGCATGATGGACAGACAGACAGGCAGATAAAAACATGAATACGTGATCCCTATGCATGACCCTGCTAGAGAAGGTGGCACAAACAGGTATTCATCTAACAGCTTGTGTTCAAAACTTTGTAAGATTGAAACTGACAATGATCAGAAAAACAGCATGGATTTCTGCAAATGCATGCTGATCTTCATCTGCACATAAGCAAAGAGTTATGATTCTTAAACCTTTCCCTAAAAATCTACAGCAGATGACATTGAAAACTTTCTATAAATAAAAGAACAATTACTGAAAAAAAGTTTCATTTTTGCAAAAGGTCGATTGTTCCTCGGGATTAACTTACTGCGTCTCTACCAACTGAGCAATTTCTCCTATATCCATTTTTTTTTTTCGAGAGTTGCAGAAGTGTCAGAAAGTGTTTATATGTGGGAATGGGTTAATTTATAAACCTACTTGTCCTGGGTTAAGGAATGGAACTCTGCAATGGCATCCTCAGACCAGTTGTCTCCACTTGGTTGAACAGCACCTAGACTACATGGTATGCCCTGCAAAGGTAAATTAATCAACCCATAAACAACATTCAACAAATCTGCAGGCAAAAACATGGGAAATCTTAACAAATGACCTGTACTACCGACCACCTGGTATAACCGACCCCCTGGTCGTGAGTGACCACATTGAACTCCCCCCGACGTTTTTTAGTCATAAATTAACCTGCAATAAGCGAGATCCTGCTGTCTGCGACCAACGGACCCTAAAACCATTCCCTTTTTAGTAAAAATCCACGGTTCAGCGACCTTAAATCTAACAGTCAAATAATCCTAGCACAACTGTCGCGTGTAAACCACACAGGTTTAAATTATCATCAAGCTAAAGGTGTTACATGTAAAATTACCCGAGGTCAAATTCTGCAGACGTGTATTAGAGTGGGTAAAAACCGATAATTGCCTTGTCAGCAGTTTGTATTTAATACACTTTAGCTACAGTTATTGTCTTTGTTACGACTCTCAAATACTGCAGATGTATCACAGTGGTAAAAGCCGATAATTGAATGTTTATCAGTTTGTACTTAATACACTTTAACGTCAATTATTGACCGTGTTGGGATTGTTTGTGGATTAATTATGACAATTTTGCTCTGACTTTTTGATCTCTTTAATTGGATCTGTGTTTGTTTTTTTGCTTTCTAATGGTGATAGCACGTTTATTTAATCGGCTCTTTTATTAGATTTAATTATCAAATCTGTGGACACTCAAAGATTTTAAACCTGACAATGTCTTTAAATGACTGCTTAATTAATTTGTTTTTAGATGGACAGTCTTTGAAACAGAACACGATCAGTGACTTTTTTAGTAAGAAATAGTGCTCTTTTCTTCTACTGAACATACATGTACATATCCTTTTCATGTTATAGTTAAACAAGAGGCCCATGAGGGCCTATGCTCTACTGGTATGGTTCTTTGGTCATTTTCAATCCAGAGCATGTATGTATGGTGAAGATCGGATAGTAAATGGAGGCTCTTTTGTGTTCACAAGCTGTATTATAGCAATTTTTACAATTTCATGGACCATAATCCAGTCTTGCATGGGCGGATCTGGCTGATTTTCAAAAGGAACCAAGCTCTCATCAATATTAAACTACTATCTAAGTTTGGTGAAGATCAGATAGTAAATGGAGCCTCTATTGTGTTCACATGCTCAATTATAGCAATTTGGTTTACGAAAGGAACTGAGCTCTCATGGATATCTAACTACTGTATAAGTTTGATTGAGATACAATCAAAAGTGATGACTGTATCGTGTTAACAAGCTCTTTTATAGCAATTTTGACCATTTCAAGGGTCATAATCCAGTCATGCATGGGCGGATCTGGCTGGTTTTCGAAAGGAACCGAGCTCTCATGGATATCTAACTACTGTATAAGTTTGGTTGAGATACACTCAAAAGTGAAGACTGTATCGTGTTAACAAGCTCTTTTATAGCAATTTTGACCATTTCAAGGGCCATAATCCAGTCATGCATGGGCAGATCTGGCTGGTTTTCGAAAGGAACCGAGCTCTCATGGATATCTAACTACGGTATAAGTTTGGTTGAGATACAATCAAAAGTGAAGACTGTATCGTGTTAACAAGAAATTGTTTACGGACGCACGCACGGACGCACGCACGGACGACGGACAAATCGCCACGACATAAGCCCTTCTGGCCTTTGGCCAGTAGAGCTAAAAATTAATATATGCTTTATTTATCAACTTACACTTTTGCAAATAAATATTATTAATATTGAAATAAAATATAAAATTAGAAGAACAACAAAATGTTTATTGTTATTTATTCTTTAATACCAATACATGTACATGTATAATGTAGTGTACATAAGACCCCAAAAAAGAAAAATACATCTGTACCTCAATAAGAGACCACCTGTCTTAAGAGACCACTTATAGGATTTCCCTTGGGTGGTCTCTTAATACAAGTTTGACTGTATAACCATCATGTTTTTAAAAGTCGTCTGCAGAGGCCTCAAAAAGTGAATTAATGTGGAAAGGGGTTAATTCCAGGTGTAGGAAGAATTTAAGGATGAATACAAATTGTTAATAACAAATGTTACCTTATCCTTGCTGACACTATATTTTGATAAATCTGCAGCAGACAATTTTTTAAATCATTGTGGCTAAAAAAAGAGAAATTGCTCATAAAGAGCGATTTTTCCTTTTAGCAAATTGTTTTCAATTCTATTCGATAATTCTATTTTCATTAAAAGATATTTGTTGCAGATTTTCTGTAAGTAGGAAAAGGATATTTTCTTTTTGAACAAAAGTAATGTATTATATAATCATTTATTATAGACGAATAAGAAAGCATTTTTAAAATTGATGGGAGTAAAAAACTTTTTATTTACCTGTATAGGCAGACTGCCAAACTCAGCTGGGAGTTTTCTAAGGTTGTCCATCCCAATCGATTCCACATTACCATGATCCAAGAACACAACATCAACACCTTCATCTTTCACCGAAACAACTTGAGCTCTATACCACGACTCATCCTCACAGTATAACGCTGCTACAATCTGTCCTTCTGTAACCACATCCACGTTGATTCTCTCATCAGTGCTGACAGAGTAAAATTCAAACATCTTGTTCAATAGATCATCAAGCTCCTGGTGGAATCGTAAGTCTTGAACCCACAACCTGGACGGAGAATCCGAGTGGCTCACAATCACCCTTAACCTGTCATCAAATGATAGCAGTGGTTTCTCTAGCTGGTCTTTATCAGTTATAAAACTGTCAAGGTTAACGTCGGGAACTGCTTTTGCTTCATCAGTCACTTCTGAAGTGATAAAAAGCAACAAATGAAAATTTATATATGTTTTGGTGTAAAGGTCTTATTGCATCCCCATCATTCATGGCACAACATAGTATAGTTCTAGTTTTTCATCAAAAGTTTAGATCATCTTAACCCTTTCCCTCATGTAGACGCTTTCTGAAGCTTTCAGACGACTTTTGAAATCATAGTATAAATGGAAAAATTGCTCATATTAAGTAATTTCTCTATTTGTCACAATGATTTCAACTCTATTCAATAATCATACTATCATTTATAGAGAATTTTATATGTTTTGAACCCGATTATTGCAAATGCTGCAGACTTATTGTATGTGGAAAAGGGTTAAGGTCATCTTAACCCTTTCCCACAAGCATACACATTCTGAAGCTTAGGAAGCAGAAGACTTTTGAAATCATTGTGGATAATGAGCAATTTCTCCAATAACTCTATTTTCATTTATCAAGATTTTAAATATTTTGGCCACATCATCTCCAATGTCTTCTGCTGCAGATTTGTTGTATGTGGGGAAAAAGGGGGTTAACCCTTTCCCTCATACGACAATTCTGCAGCAGACGACTTTGAACATATTTTGTCAAAAAGTAGAAAATCTCTATAATTAAATGGATAACCTATGACTAAAAGTGGAAAACATTGTGGCAAAAGGAGAAATTGCTTGTTTTGAGCAATTTCTTCTTTAGTCACTATATTTTCAAAAAGCTGGCTGCTGCAGAGGCGTCAGAAAGCATCTATATGAGGGAAAGGGTTAATTGTAAGTGGACAGGGTTGGTTTCACTTACTCATCTGATTATTTACTGTTTGCAGATGCAGCAAGACCCCTTGTTGCCTGAAGATGGACATATCAGTTGAATCTTGCACAAATATGCTTATCTTGCACATCTGAATGCACTGGATGAATTAAGAATGCCAAGTGCACTAAGAAACCATGATTGGTTGGCTAAGATCATTACAGTCTACTAACCCTTTTCAACGTGATGCCATCATTATGGGAATAGGAGAAATTGCTCAATATGTGCAAAATCTCCTTTTCCCACATTATTTGCAACAATGTATCAAAATCAAACTTGATATTTTTGTGATGTTACAAACTTTTCTTCATCTGTTTTCAAAGCAGTTCCCTATATCAATTTCATATCTTATAAACAGTCAAACATTTCTAGATACAATATGACGGAATAATACACATTTGAGTGTTAATTATCATTGATTTCAAATTTTCATGCTACATTAATACAATTTCTTTTTAATTTCTTTCACAAAACTAAGAAATGAATAAATATTGGCAAAACCATCTGTGTATTACCTGGTGTTGATTCGACATTCAGTGTAGATATTGCCTCTGTTAATTCTTCTGTCATCTCAACAGGATTATCAGCACTTTCAACTGTTACTGTAGAAATGGCCTCCGTCAGTTCCTGAACTTCTTTACTATCTTGCTTATCAGTTGCATCACTCTCCACATGCTCATCTTCCAGTGATGCCTCTTCTACATTTGGTGTAATGTCTTCAGCCTCAGTACTGACAGGTAGTAAGGATTCTACTAAATTAACATCGTTCTCATCAATTAGTTCTACCTCATACTCTGACTGACTAGTCAGAAAAGTTACCGTTAATTCTTTGTCAGCAGTAGCTGCTGTCAACATTTCCGTTTGATCTTCATTCAGCTGTTTCATACCCGAGAGTCGGCAAGCATATGCTAACGGTAGAGTCAGAACGTGGTCTTTAGTCAAGTGTCTCAAATCCTGCGATGAGGTCACTACTTGCTTGTTTCCGTAATCAACGAAAAGAACCTCGACAGAGCCTTCTTTGACGGCAGTCACAGTACTTCGGTACCAACTCTGGTCCTCAGCAAATCTCGCGCACAGGCATTGTTTAATCCTTACAGAATTGATATCCAATGGAACAGCTTTTTCAAGGGTTTGAATTTCTTCTGTAATGGTATTAAGCTGGTCTTCCTCACATGCTAGTTGTAGGTACACTGTACCACCAATACCAACATGGGATACAAAGCATGACACTAAATCTGCTGGAACGGACTGGTATGGGAAAACAAGACTTTCACATATTTCTTTGGATTGATTGTCTTCTGTTACACAATGACCTGTCTCCACCAATTGACTGGCAACGTCCAAGTCATCCATTGTTAATCTCACTGCATTTCCTCTTATAAACTCGCAGTTCAGTGGTTTATCTGCAGTCAGTTCCTTGAACTTTTCAACAGCATCATCTGACCATTGATCTTTCACTGGGTTTATCTCTGCCAATACACACTCAAGTGCAAATGGAGTCACTTTTACAAAGTTTGGCAAAAGGTTTCTAATGTTATCCAAGATCACTTTCTCCATATTCCCATAATCTACATATCGGACTGTCACATCGCTACCCGATACATTAACTACCTCTGCTCTATACCAGCCACCGTCTTCAGTGAACAGACTACAGCATATCTGACCAACAGCAATACCGTCTACTTTCAACGAATCAGCGGATTCATAAGACTCTGCTATTTTTTCCATCATCTCACTTAACTGTTCCTCCTGATCTGCTCTATGTACGAAAAAGTCACCTGGAGAGTTCACATGGCTTACAAATACTTCAATAGGCTTAGTAGGAATACTTAGTTTAGGATATGACATGGCACCTACTTCTGTAATACCTTGGACTGACTTTTCTTGACTCACTGGAGTCCCATTAGAGGAACTACCAGGGTCTGATTTGCTTTTGTCCCGGCACACTTGAGTTGTGTTAGCGGAACTACCAGCTTTCGATAAACCGAGTTCCTGTTCAACACTTCGACCATCTGGGACACTTACTGTAACTGTAGCAATGCCATCCTGTATATCAAGGACAGTTAGAGTGACCTCTTGTTCTCCAATCAATTCTGTGAACTTGGCAGTCAACTGGTTACTTGCTTTGCTGGAATTTTCAAGTTCACACTCCATCGCCTGGGGCTCAAGCTGTACAAGTTCTTCTGGGAGCTGACATAAATCTGAATTGGAAACCTTTTCACAGTTACCATAATCTACAAACAACACTTCTGTACTATCAGGGTAAGTGGCAATAACTTTAGCTCTATACCAGTGACCATCCTCGCTGAATTTAGCTGCACAGGCTGCTTGAACTGGTAATGTTTGTACTCTTGATGCAGATTCACAATGCAATTCCAGATTGGCCATCAACTCTTCAAGTTGTGCTGATGTTCTAACAGGTTGACACCAAAAACTTGCTACAGAGTCAGTATGAGCTACAAACACTTGCTCACTGCCACCAATTTGTAAGCACGAACTCTCAGGGAAGAGAAGTACAGTGTCTGACATGGGTTGATTAGCATCCATTCCTTCAGGGGTTGGTTCTCTTTCTTGGCGAGCAACAGCAGCATTTATTAGTTCCTTTACGATATCCACGTTGTCGACAATGAGTTCCACAGATAATTGGCCATTACTGACCTCTACCACTCTACATTTCACAGCCACATCTTTAACAAGACTTTCCATAATATCCTTAGCATCTGCTGTCCAAGTTCCACCCTGTAAAGGACGAATGCCAGTCAGCTTACAGTATGCAGCTTCTGAAGGCGCAGTTAGGAATTCCTGAGTGGGCAACCTCAAGGAATCTTTAGACACTTTGTCAGCATTGCCATAATCTGTGAATCTGACAGAGCAATTGTCTGCAGCAATCTTTTCAACAAACCCTCTGTACCAAGCGCCATCCTCAGTGAAAGGAGATATAACAGCATCTCCGACTTTAAGGGTCTCCATTTTCATATTAGCTCCACTTCCTGACGTATACTCTGCTTGCACTTTTTCCACCAGTTCCAGTAATGTGTTTTCCCTACTAGCAATTTGTACCCAGAATTGTTCAGGACTTTCTATCCATGATAGATAAACTTCAACCTCGGTCTCGGCTTTCAAATTTGGGAGAGGGTATGGACTTGTCACAATAACGTGCTTCTTCACTGGAGTTGCTGGCTTACTTATTGAATAAGAGCAATAGCCTTTATCTGCCAATTTTTCTGAAATATTTATTTTGTCATCAACATTTTCTAGGTCCACTAAATACGTGCCACTTGAGGTAGTGTTCATGACTTTAGCCACTAAATGCTTGTCTGTTGTTAACTCCTCGAAGCATTGCTTTGCTTTATCATCCCATACTTTGTTTGTTGGTAAGACACCATCAAGACTACAGCGCAGGCCCTGTGCCTTCAACATCATAAACTCTTGCTTCAGCTGTTTAACATTTGAGATGGGAATAATCTCTGTGTTTCCATAATCAACAAATAGCACTTCAATTTCTTTATCATTTGGCATGACTATCTCTGCCCTATACCACATATTGTCCTCAGAAAACTTTGCAGCACATGGCATACCAACTTCTGGGTTTACAAGGTTCATATCACCCTGTGCCAGTGACTCATATGCACTGTTTATTTCTTCCATCATGTCCTCCAGTAATTTACTACTCTTTATCACTTGACACCAGAACTGGTCTGGACTGTTGGTATAAACCACATAAACGTCCACCGCATCGAGGACCTCCAATTCATAAACTGGTAGCTGACCATCCTTTACTGGTGTTTTGTTCATCTCTGTAGCTTGTCTTGTTGTTCCAATGTTTGCTACTGGCTTTGTAGGTTGTGGTTGAGGCACTGGAACCTCCTCCATTTCCCATTCATCTTCTGGAGGGGCCGAACTTCCAAATCCTCCAGATTTACCACCAAAACCACCTCCTGACCTTCCACCATCAAAACCACCCCCACGACCACCAAACCCTGTCTGTGTGTTATTCTCTGATGCCTTTGCTCCAAATCCACCACCACCACCACCACCACCAAGTCCCCCACTTTTCCTCTCGCCGAAACCGCCACCTGATCCACTTGACTCGGACCCAAATCCACCGCCCCTCCTATCACCTCCTCCTGAAAGATATAAATAGCATTAACTATTTACCTAGTGGGGTATTTTGAAGAGTCATCTGCTTTGAAAACATCTGAATCAATATAAGTAGTACTACCATTTTGGAACAGTTTCTATGCCGATTTTAAATTCCTTGTTTTGAGCAATTACTCCTTTTCTCATCATCTTTTGAAATTGAAACAGAAATATCAGTTTTCAATGTAAGGATTATTTCAACAAAGGCAAACATTAGCCTTTTTCAAATTAGAATCAAGTGCAAGAGAGGAAAAATTAAATTGGTTTCATGACAATATGAATATAGATACGGAGTTAAACAAGAGGGCCAAGAAGGCCCTAAATCGATCACCTGAGCGTTAGTATAGTACCAAATATTTAACTGCAAATATGTAGGAAAATGTTATTTTGCCCTTTTCTGATGCCACCTTGCTGCCCTGTTTTTCAACCAACCAATACGGTTTATACAAATTAGAGCAGAAGACCAATGAATTAAGATTTCTATGCATTCATATCAAAATCAGACAAGCACTTTCATAATAATAGAATTTTTAAATTCTGCCTCTTTTCAATATGGCTTGAATAATTTTTTAGAGGGTCACCCAACGATCATTACTACCAAATTATATTGGAATCTGACCAGCAGATTCTGCTGCAACCAAAGTTCTCCATGGAATTTAAATCTTTGAATTTTTTTGAAAGAGGACCACCAAAGGAACATTCCTGTGAAGTTTGTTTGAAATTGGTCTTGTGGTTTAGGAGGAGATGATGTTTAACGCTAAAGGTTAACGACAGAAGACAGACAGAGAGGGAACAGAATAAATCACCTCGAGCCTTCGGCTCAGGTGATCTAAAAACATTAGACGAAAAGATATGAGCAATTTCTGGGTTTTTTATTAAAATGTTTTCAAAGTTGTCTGTTTCAGCAAAAGGATTTTTGTTTAAAAAGAAAAAATCACATCATTTTCAGCAATATAACAATGATTAGTTAGCCTACCTTGTCCCATGTTACACTATTGAAAAACACTAGATAAGGAGGAGAAAACGGGTCTATCTTATAGGATATCTCTCTTCGTACTTATTAAAACCTATGTTTTCGGTACTCAAAAGAATCGTCTGAGACGATTCTTTCGAGAGTACCCACAACAGAGGTTTTGGAGCTCAAATAATATTTAAAAGCATTGAAACGCTTCTTATTCAGAGCTCTGCTATTGTTTGTTTGTCCAGAAATGAAGATTCAAATTTGTAACAATTGATCAAGTTACCTTGTCCAGGATTTGGACAGTCCCTGGCCATATGTCCACTTTCTCCGCACTTATAACAATCTCGACTGCCACCACCACCACCACCACCACCACCGGCTGAAGTAAACAAGAGTTTTATTTTGAAAGACCTGAACACTTAACACTTTCTCACAAACAACAAAACTGTGGCAGACTTCTTTAAAAACATCTGGGCAAAAATATGGACAGTGTGTATATAAATGAAAGCATCCTTATTAAAAGTTGAAAACATTGTGGCAAAGGAGAAATTGCGCATTATAAGCTTATTCTTCTTTTCAAAAAAAATTTCAATGCAGCAAAATGAGGAAGAAATCATTTCGAAAAAATATTATATTTTGAGTAACATATCTTTCTCTACTTTATCTCCCAATGCATATGATTTGTAAATTCTTTCAACCGATGAGTTTAACATGGAAGTCTAAAATCAGCGTATATTCAACAATAAACCTGTACTTCCAATACTTAAATGTGTAAACACAACTTGCGATAAAACTTTTAACATTGCAACAGCTAAAAGAAGTCATGTTTTTAAAAGTCATTTGCTGGGAACACATAAAATATCATGTAAATATAAGGCATAACTGCCTTTCTAAATATTTCATTTCTAATTCTAACCCTTTCCACCTATCTGCTGCAGACGACTTTTGAAAACATTGTGGCAAAGTATAAATTGCTCATAATGATTTGCCAATGTTTTCAACTCAATTTAATCATTATAATATGCTTTCATTTATATAGAGATTTTTCAAATGCGTGCATTTCAAAGTTGTGTAGTGCAGTTTGGTCGTTTTTATGGGAAAGGGCTAATAACATTTGTATCAAATTACCTTTTGCAGGATTTGTACAGTCCCTGGCCATATGTCCACTTTCTCCACATTTGTAACAGTCTCTACCACCACCACCACCACCAGCTGAAGTAAAATATTTAAAGTAAAATTCCATTTCTTCAAAGCTTTAATACACTTCTCATTTCAAAGAAACGGTATTTCAGTTACATAATAACAACCAGTTCAATGAACCCGTTATTTTTCCAGCTAAGTGACTATCTACCCACAAGACTATTTAGCCACTTGATGGAAGATGAATGAAACTATTCGCAATGACTTACATAAATCGATGTAAAGAATAAAAAGCAACTGCTAGATTAAAAGCAAACGTCGTTACCTATTCAATTATCTATAACTTTAACCAAAGTCAAAGCCTGGTGGCTATATGGTAGAAAATTTATGTCCCTTTCTCAGAAATTCGTCATTTTCACAATGGGTTATAAAAGGTAATATAACTTTTAAGTGGGTTTTTTCGGCGGGTTTTGGGGCAGAGAACTTGACTAACAATGGCGCTGCTCCGTTAAACCTGTAAAATATATATTACTTGACACAACTGGCTGCTTCTGGAATGGGTGTTTTTATCATAAACCAAAATTACCTTTTGCAGGATTTGTACAGTCCCTGGCCATATGTCCACTCTCTCCACATTTATAACAATCTCTGCCTAGTCCAGCTGAAACACAAGATATATGAGTCTTCCCGCAAGAAAACCAACATTGTGGACTCCACACGGTGATCAGGGTTGATACATAACGCAGACCATAATGTTGGTTTTCTCACAGGACGGCTCATAGCATACTTATAAACCTTTTTTCTGAAAACATTCTTACGTGTTGTTGCTTTGAAAAGATGAAGATAAGACTGCACCAACTGAAAAATTGGTACTTCACCTTTATAGCAGATTTAAAAACATTGGGGATAAAGGAAAATTGCTCAATTTGAGAAAATTTCTGTGTCCACGATTTTTTCTCAAGTTATGTGCAACAGTGGTGTTTAATGTCATCTATATCAGGAGAAATCTAACACTTCTTTTATAATACCTCACAATACAGTATTGTAAATAAATCAATGAAATAAAGTTGAATATCACTCTCAAACAAGTGCGCCACAGAGCGAACTTCAATGCTCGTCTGTTCTGTCGAAAAAGGGGCATTACAATTATTAAAGCCAGAGTTATATGACTTGGTAAAGACATGTGTTTGATCCTAGAACATGTGCACAAAGTTTTATATGAAAATGTTGAGCGGTTTTAGAGTAACAAAGTAAGGTTCAAGGCTTGTGACGACGCCAAGGGTATCACAATAGTCCCGACTTTTTTTTCTTCGAAAAACAGACGAGCTAAAACATGATAATCTTCTTTAACCATTTCCCTAGAAACACTTTTGGAGATTTGCATCAGTAATTTTTCAAATTAACCCTTTCCCTCATACGACAATTCTGCAGCAGACGACTTTGAACATATTTTGTCAAATAATCTCTATAATTGAAAGGATCACCTATGACTAAAAGTGGAAAACATTGTGACAAAAGGAGAAATTGCACGTTTTGTGCAATTTCTTCTTTTGTTACTATGTTTTCAAAAAGCCGTCTACTGCAGAGGTGTCAGAAAGCGTCTATATGAGGGAAAGGGTTAACACTACTACCACACAATGTGATTGTTATTTCTATCCAATGATTATACTCACATTCATATGATTATTACAATTTTTCTGGCTAGATATCAATGTGGATTTAAACAATATAACGAAACCATTAACCCTTCCCCTAATACGACAATTCTGCAGCAGACTATGAACATATTTTGTCAAAAAATTGAAAATCTCTATAATTGAATGGATAACCTATGACTAAAAGTGGAAAACATTGTGTCAAAAGGAGAAATTGCTTGTTTGATCAACTTCTTCTTTTGTCACTATGTTTTCAAAAAGCCCTCTGCTGCAGAGGCGTCAAAAAACGTCTACATGAGGGAAAGTGTTAAACCTTTCAGCACAGATACAATATATTTTGTAAGAAGAAACTTCCATATGTGTACCATATGTGTACTTACGTTTAGGAGGATTTGGACATTCCCGAGCCATATGTCCAGATTCACCACACTTAAAACAGTCCCTTCCACCACCACCACCACCACCTAAATATACAAACAAAAAACACCTGAATAAATTGTTTGGACTTCTGTAAAAAGGTAGAAACAGTACCTTTGGAATTGTTCACAAAATCTGTCTGGAGATCTTTCTGTTCATTCACAATGGAACACTATCCTACCTATTTTTGACTTCAGTTGTCTGAATATTATATTAAAGCAACTATCGTCAATTAATCTGCATAATACAATGAATTTTCAAGAATGAAGATCCTTGTTAGAAACCATCTAAACACATTAACTTATTACTTTGAAGTAGAGGACAAAACTTTGTGGGAAGAACAGAAATTGTTTATATTTAAAGGTATTTGTACGAGGCACAATGTCTTCAAAACTTGCTTCATGATGAAATTCAGTCAAGTTATCAAGAATACTCGACAGTTTTAAATGACATGAACAATAGCTGAGCCGAGTCAATGCTGATGGTACAAAACTGAAAATGACTTAGCAACCAGTATGTTGTAAGAAGAACAACTGTGTTATCAATTTAGAACCATGCTACTATTGAATTTAATCAGCTTGGCCAAAATTAAATTGAACTCTTTCCCACATGCAGAAAACTTTTGAGATCATCATAGGAAAAGGAATAATTGCACATAAGGCCACACCAATTTGATGTCTTGGTCTTTGGATTTCTTTTTTTAAAATAAGGGGCGAGCGAGCGATTTTTTTTTTTTTTTTTTTTTAATGTTTGATCTTCGGATTGTTCGTTTTAAAAACTGAGGCGATACTTTTTTTTTTTCCTGATCAGTTATTATAATGAAAACTTTAAATTGTTGGTATCAAGGTCTATTTATCTTACCATAAACAGTTTAACACTTATTACACTATATGTTTAACTGATTAATTAAAACTAAAACTGTAACACTCTATTTATTATTGATGGAATCCACTTGGAATATTACTTTTTAAAGTAGTCATATTCATATCATGCTGTTTACAACTTGTAAACCATCACTTAATCAATCCATTATAGTTTCAAGTAACTATTTAAACTTGTCTTTATTTGCAGTAGGTTTTTTTAAAAGACAGACAAACATCATAAATCATGTATAGACCAGAATTTAAGTTTAAAATTTGGTTCAATTTTATTTTGTTATTAAATTGACTGTGTAAAAGCAAATGTAATGGTATTCCAGTTTAATTAAGATCGAATATCTCTACATATGGATTTTAAATAACTAGGTTGGCAACTGGTTATTTAAAATACATATTATGTATAAGGATTTTGAAACTTAAACTGGAATACCATTAAATTTGCTTTTACACAGTCAGTTCTTTAAAAAAAAAAGTGTTTTTAAAAAATAACTAGGCATAGTCTATACCATTAGTGGAGGATGACTCAAAACATGGATACTACACAAGCTAGGTTGGCACCATGGTATTGCTAGAACCACAAAAATCCACAAGCCAACCTCAAATGAAGCTCGAACAAACATAAGTGATCTACAGTTAAAAGATTTTAACCACTCAGCAATAAAGGCCCCTAAAATGGCATTGTGGTTTCTTTTAAATTTTATACAAATTCTATGCTCTTGAACAGAATAACAGATCACCAAGTGCTAAAAAACTGTCTGCTAGTTTAATATTTATTTAATGCACTGAGTACATAAAGAAATAGATGGTAGATCCAGACCAGACTGGAAAATGATTTAAAAAGTTGTACAAGTTCAGTACACAATGTAAATATTGCCATTAATTTATGACAAGTTTCATAATTATCTTCAAATACAATTGGCAGCAACACATTTTGATGACAGACAAATCAATTGTTTTTCTAACTTATTTGTTCTTGAAGAACTTCCGACCCCAAGTGTTGGCCCGTTTTCTCATCCTTCTACAGGAAGTACATAATGGTCGAATGACGGAATAACTTTCAAGAAGTTTAACAACATATTCATATGACATAGTCATTTAGAAGATCGTCCTCTGAACCACAATAAGTACAGACAGGTGGTAGGATGTTTTGATCTCGAGCAGACAGCACAAAACCCGACATTTTTATGGGCGACTTGTTTAGTGAAAGTGGAACATAGTTCCGAAATAATTTACTCGATTAATAAATCTTCCTTTTCCAATGTGATTTTTTTTTTGTTGATAGAACTTGTGATAAATGTGTTGATTGTTTACTCATTCTTTTTATGGGTTTTTTTTTATTGCATAATTGGTCACATTTCGGAAAGAAATAAAAGAAATTGGCATTAATTTCCTTTGTTGTGTTTATCATTTAGAACATGTTCACATTTTCGGCGGATGATAATCAACTGCGACCGACCACGTGCTACCATACAACACAGCATGACCTCCTGTGACATATGACGTAGAAGGTCACAAAGGACTATTGCGCAATTTCCAATTTGTCAACATGTTTTCAAATTCATCAGCAGATGTGAAAAACGCGTCTTTCTTAGGGAAAGGGTTAAACATTTTTGGAAGTTTGCTTGTGCATTTTATCGTATTGTATTTTTAACCAATATGAGGCAATTCAAATACAACTTTTAATGTAAATCAGAGCTTTGTTCTCTCTTCAAATAGATATTGGTTGGTATGACCATTATGACTCGAATATTTAAACAAATAATTTATTTACGAAGCTGGAAATGTCCGGGATTTGTTACTTTTTTTTTTTCCTTAATAAATATTATTTATAAGTTCTATTTAATCACATTAATTGTTTATTTCTATTTAAATAATGCTGGTTTTGTGGGTTTTTTAAAACAAAATCTGGAAAAAGAAGATTTTTCTTTTTTATTTTTTCATTTTTGAAAATGGTGCGGGAGATTTTTTTTTAATTTTTTTCCCTCAAAATTGAATAAACAGGAGCGGGAAATCCGACGACCAAGATATCAGTTTGGTGTGGACTTATGAGTAATTTCTTCTTTTGGCACAATGTTCTCGACTTTATTTTGTAAATACATTTCATTATAGATATTTTCTACATATCTGCCTCAATTTTTTTTAAAATCGTCTGCTGAATATTTGTTGTGTGTGGGAAAGGGTTTGACCTTTCACTATGTTTGTTTGCATGGTGTTTAATGTAGTTCATATAACCCAGCCACAGTTCAAACCAAGAATCTCCCGCTCTCGGACCCATAACCATCAGGCTCCATTGTGTTATTACGACAACATCAACTTACGACACAAATGTACCTTTCCTGGAAGGGTTGGCACAATCTCTAGCAAAATGGCCGATCTGACCGCATTTAAAACATTCCACATTCCTTCCTCTTGCTTAATGTTTGTAAGCATGTTAAATATCAAAATTATAAAGTTTCAACCAATTTATTATAACTCTTTAACCCTTTCCCTCATATAAATGCTTTCTGATGCCTCTGCAGCAGACGGCTTTTTGAAAACATAGTGACAAAAGAAGAAATTGCTCAAAACGAGCAATTTCTCCTTTAGCCACAATGTTTTCCACTTTTAGTCATAGGTTATCCATTCAATTATAGAGATTTTCCATTTTACGACAAAATATGTTCAAAGTTGTCTGCTGCAGAATTGTCGTATGAGGGAAA
Organism: Serripes groenlandicus; assembly: GCA_031761405.1. Taxonomy (NCBI): domain Eukaryota; kingdom Metazoa; phylum Mollusca; class Bivalvia; order Cardiida; family Cardiidae; genus Serripes; species Serripes groenlandicus. The sequence goes on along the minus strand of JASEVX010000001.1, from coordinate 167,868,920 downwards.
GGGTTAATAACTGCTTTTAACCCTTTCCTACATATAGATGCATTTTGATCCTTCTACAACGTCTTCAACTTTGTTCAGTAATACAACATGTTTTGCCTTGATGTTTTCATTTGTTATATGTGGAAAATGGTTAAAGAACAAATATGCATCATTTAATAAGCTCTTTACCACATATACAACAACTTTGCATCAGACGACTATAAATACTTCTAAGCAAAAATCCAGAAAATTATTATTAACGAACATAAATATAATTATTATTTTCAAAAGTCATCTGCAAGTGGGAAAGAGTTAACAGAACCTTTTGATCATTTACAACTCAATTTCCTAGTTCTTATACTTTCATTTCTGAAACAGACCCTTAGGATCGGAACTGAATCTTTTTCATATGACTTATGGTATATTCCAATAGCATTTAAAACTTGTACATTTGGAGAGTTTTTTTTTAACCTTTTCCCAACTGTAGACGCATTCTGACACATCTGCAGCTGACGAATTTCGAAATCATTGTGGCAAAAGGAGAAATTGCTGAAGACGAGAAATTTCACCTTTTGCCAAAAATGTTTTCAAGTTTTGTTCAGCAATTGTTCTTTCATTTATAAAGATTTAACGTGTTTTTGAACGACTGTTTTCGAAGTCGTCTGCTGTAGATTTGTTGTAAATGGAAAGCGTTAACATAGAAATGAAATTGTACATGTTAGGATTTCTGTAATACATTTTTCTATATATTTATCTCTTAGTTCTTGATAAAAAGGACAAACTAGCATTAAATGAAACTCGTCTACAGTGTCATTTAAATTGAAAAGAGCAAATGTATTTCCTATCTTATCTATTAATATGTCTTAAGTCGTCCAGTTTTAATAAACTAGAGCTATTACTGAATGTGATAAATACCCGCAAATGCTGCCCTGATAGGAAGTAAGAAAGAGCAAAAACTCTGTAATTAGCTCAAATAGAGGTAAGGTTATTGTACCAGCACTCCCTCTTAATGTGTTTCACCATTGAATAAATGTTTATTAAATTCCAAACAGTAGTTTTCAAGTTATTCTCTGCTCAATATAACAGTAACAAAAGGCAATGACTCTGTAGTTAGGTAAAATAGAATTATAGTTCTTGTACACTGCACTTCCTCTCATTGTGCACTACCATTGTAAGAAGTTTAATTAAATACCATCATTTAAATATTTAATTAACACTACACAAACATCCCTATTATTTAATAATCATACTCTCATTTATATAGAGATTTTCTATATTTTTTATTTGATAATTTCAAAGTCGTCTCGTGCGCAATTGTTGTACGTGGGAAAGGTTTAACAGATGCTGGGATACGTCGGTTTACACTTGCAATGGAAATTTTGAATAATCCAAAATATTGAGAGATCTAACAGAATTTGTCAAATTTTTATTAGTATAATTTCCAAGGCCTTTAGTGAATAGCGATAAAAATTCATGTACAGACACTTTCTGACGCCTTTGAAGCAGACAACATTGTGGCAAATGGAAGAATTGGTCATGATTGCGCAATTTCTCAAATTCCCACAATGTTTTTAACTCCACTTAATTATTTAAAGCGATTTAGAAAACATTTCTTTTCTAGATCTTTTCAAAGTTAAAGAAAATATTAGGCATTCATAACATACCTCTAGCTTGAGCATTAGGGCATTCCCTTGAAATATGCCCGGGCTGTCCACATTTAAAGCAGTCCCTAGACCCTGCGCCGCCTGAAAACAATTCACATTTAAGACTAGTTAAACTTTCAACTAGAATTGTAAGTGGGAAACAAGAGCTCGCCAAATGGAAACAAATGGAAACAATTTCATAATAATTGGAAATTTCATCTTTTACCAAAATGTTTTCAACTATATTCGATAGTTACACTTGCATTAAACCTTTCCCACTTGCAGACACATTTTGACCCAATAGCAGCAAAAGACATTTGGAAACATTGTGGCCAAAGGTGAAATTGCACATGATAAGCAATTTCTTCTTTGGCCACAATGTTTTCAACTTTATCTAACGATAAATTTATCTTTTATGGAGATTTTTCATTTTTTTGTCACTATGTTTTCAAATTTGTCTGCTGCAGATTTGTTGTATGTGGGAAAGGGTTTAATCGAGTTTTTCAGTATGTTTGCACAGATGTTTTCAAAGTCGTCTGCTTCAAATTTGGTGTGTAGGGGAAAGAGTTGAAACTATCCTACATTTCATGTATCAACGGATATTCTATTTATATGATCAATCAAATTGAAAATATGCCAAGGAAAAATATGATTAGATATCCTTAGTTATGTGCAATCCTACATGTCACATGGCAAACCGTTGCCTCTCAGAAGACCAATTAAACTAATGCATTAAAAGAACAACATGTGCTCCTGTAAATACGTCAGGCAGTCATGCAATTATGATAAGATGTAAAGACAGACGAAAGTGATTTCCTGCAAAGACTTTCTGTTGCCAAGGTACATTTCTACAAAATTATTTGTAATCAGGCAGACACTTTCTGGAGAAGATTTTAAAAGTTTCCACTGTAACCATATAAGGCAAAAAAGCGGACATGTTTTTCGACCAATCAACATGGCTTGAAGGAATCAGATAGAAGGACAACCAAGTTACATTGCTACAAAATTATTTAAAAATCAGCCCTCTGGCAGCCATGTTTTCGACCAATCAACATGGCTTGAAGGAATCTGATAGAGGGAACATTTATACAAAATTATTTGAAAATCGACCCGACACTTTGGGAGGAGAAGATTTTTTAAAGCAAAAAGTTGATGCACAGCGGACAATTCGCCATGACATAAGCTCTACTGGTGGAGCAAAAGATGAAGCAGTTATGCTCAATTCTCAAAAACAACCTAAGATCATGTTTTTTACCCCAAAAACAAGGTTACACTCAGCATTTTCAGCATACAATGTGGAGAAGGGTATTAGATGCAACTATAGATGGCCCTGGATCGCTCACCTTAATTATACAATGTACTGCAATGCAAAACACATCAAGACAATTATCCTGAATGCAACTTCCACAGTGTTAACAATATTTTCCTTCATTTGGCCTAGTGATCTATATTTTTTTACCTGATATGACCCATATTCCAACATGGACTAGATATCATCAAGACAACATTCTGACAAAGTTTCAACTTGCTCAAAGTAAAAATGCGGCCTCCGGAGTTTAAACAATATTTTCCTTTATTGACCTAGTTTCTGATCCAATATGACCCATATTCGATCTTGACCTAGATATAATTCAGACAAACATTCTGACCAAATTTCAAACTGCTGAAGCAACAAAAAATGTAACATCCAAAGTGTTTACAAGATTTTCCTTCAATTTGATCTAGTGACCTAGTTTTTGACCCAGCATGACCCATATTCGAACATGGCCTACATATCATCAAGAAAAACATTCTGATAAAGTTTCATCATGCTGAAATTAAAAATGCAGTATCCAGAGTGTTAACAAGATTACCCTTCATTTTGGCCTAGTGACCTAGTTTTTAACCCGGCATGACCCATATCCGAACTTAGCCTAAATATCATTTAGACAAACATTCTGACCAAATTTCAAGCTGCTGAAGCAAAAAATGCGGCATCCAAAGTGTTAACAAGATTTTCCTTCAATTTGACCTAGTGACCTAGTTTTTGACCCGGCATGACCCATATTTGAACTTGACCTAGATATCTTTAAAACAAACATTCTGACAAAATTTCAAGCTGCTGAAGCCAAAAATGTGGCATCCAAAGTGTTAACAAGATTTTCCTTCAATTTTTGCCTAGTGACCTAGTTTTTGACCCGTTATGACCCATATTCGAACTTGGCCTAGATATCATTCAGCTCAACATTCTGAACAAATTTCAAGCCACTAGTGACCTAGTATCTGACCCAATATGACCCATATTTGAACTTGACCTAGATATCTTTAAGACAAACATTCTGACAAAATTTCAAACTGCTGAAGCAAAAATTGCCGTACCTGTTATGGTTCAAAAGTAGTGGTCAAGGTTAAAGTTTGTTTTGAGAATGGCAACATCTAGGTCAAAGGTCAAGGTCGCAAGGTCAAACATTTTGGTACTGACAGAAAGGTCATGTCACAAGGTATACACATGTGAAATATGGTAGCCTTACCTGTTATGGTTCAAATGCAGTGGTCAAGGTTAATTTTTTTTTTGAGAATGGCAACATCTAGGTCAAAGGTCAAGGTCGCAAGGTCAAACATTTTGGTACTGACGGAAAGGTCATGTCACAAGGAATACACATGTGCAATATGGTAGCCGTACCTGTTATAGTTCAAAAGTAATGGCCAAGGTTAAAGTTTTTTTTTAGAATGGCAACATCTAGGTCAAAGGTCAAGGTCGCAAGGTCAAAAATTGTGGTACTGACGGAAAGGTCATGTCACAAGGAATAGACAAGTGAAATATGGTAGCCGTACCTGTTATGGTTCAAACGTAATGGCCAAGGTTAAAGTTTTTTTTCGAGAATGGCAACATCTAGGTCAAAGGTCAAGTTAAAAAATTTGGTACTGACAGAAAGGTCATGTCACAAGGAATACACATGTGAAATATGGTAGCCGTACCTGTTATGGTTCAAAAGTAATGGCCAAGGTTAAAGTTTTTTTCGAGAATGGCAACATCTAGGTCAAAGGTCAAGGTCGCAAGGTCAAAAATTGTGGTACTGACGGAAAGGTCATGTCACAAGGAATACACATGTGAAATATGGTAGCCGTACCTGTTATGGTTCAAAAGAAATGGCCAAGGTTAAAGGTTTTTTTTCGAGAATGGCAACATCTAGGTCAAAGGTCAAAAATGTTGGTACTGACAGAAAGGTCATGTCACAAGGAATACACATGTGAAATATGGTAGCCGTACCTGCTATGGTTCAAAAGGAGTGGTCAAGGTTAAAGTTTTTTTCGTGCAGACAGGCCAAAAACTAGATGCCCACCGAATCGGTGATTCCGGGTGCATAAAAAACTTTAACGTTGAGCTAAACACAAATGTTTGACACAGCCAGAAAAACAACGCATTAGTCTTGCTTTCGTTTCTTTGTCCCGGCAAGACAAAGAAGGCTTCAAACTCAAATTTATAAACACAGAAAACTTACCACTTCTGTCTCCGAATCCCCCACTGCTCTCATTTCCTGATCCAAACCCTCCACTGCTACCACCACCTCCGCCGCGTCCACCAAAGCCACTGCCTTCAGATCTCCCACCAAACCCAGTATTATTTGACTGACCACCAAAACCTCCGGATCCTCCACTAAATCTACCTGTATCGCCCGCACCTCTTTCCTGGCGTCCACCAAATGATCCTTTATTCCCAAAGCCAACAGATCTACCGTCATCACCTTCATCCCATCCACGATCTCCTTCACCAACATTCACCTTTTCAATATAACAAAGCAAACATCAAGATATTGTGTTCCAGTCAGTCATATGAATTATTTAACACTTTCCCACATACAACAAATCTGCAGCAAACGACTTTGAAAACATATTGACATTTTTTTTTAAATAAAAGTATAATAATTGAATAGAGTGACAAACATTGTGGCAAATGCTCATCAAAATGTAAGTGGGAAATGGTGAAAAGAAAACAAGGCCTAACAAATAAAGGTTACTTCTTACTATCTCCCTGCAAATTTCTTGTAAGGAATATTATTAAACAAAAGGTTGCTAAAAAAAAATGACATGTACAACACAGGAAATAGTCCAAAGTTTATGAGAAAAATATCACATGCAAGAACAGATATGATCCAAAATCAGTGTCCGACAAATTTCAGAATTGTTTGGTAGCCCACTGGGCTACCAGATTTGGAAGCTGGTAGCCCGAAATATCGCGGATGCTAATGAGTGTTTTATGGTTATTTTTTTTTGTTCTACTTCTGTACATAGATAATATAAGAGTACAACATGTACATGATTTAAGGGTAGTGACCAATTCAAATAACATGACTGTGTTGCAAAAGACCTGAAGTGAGGCATTCAGTTAAAAAAAAAAAAAAATGGAAAAGATACTTTTTGGTGGAGCTTGACAGCTGGGCCACTAAGTGGTCCCAGTTGACAGATAGGAGAAAATTGGTACTAATTTTTTCAAGATTATTTTTCACTAGGTTATTTTAAATATTCTGCATGAAATGTATGTATTTTATCCATATAAATGTTTAAACTTGAGACCAAAAAATCAAATGATGCAATATAACTAATTTATCAGGTTCAATGTAGTTATTAAATCATAAAATATTGAAATATTGTCAAAAACAATGACGCGAATAATACCGTAACACATGTATGAAACACGTTAAATTTGTTTCGTGTGTTACGGTATATTCACAACATAGCCGCCATTTTGAAAATTGCGCAATGTTAATCATGGTTCCCTACTGAGAATTAGAAATCGGTAAACAGCGGTGAATGTAAACATCAGGGTCCACTCTCGATCGGGTTCGTCGGGTCGTGAACGTCATTGACCCAATTTCTCATTTCATCCAATGAAATTGCAATTATTAAGTCATATGATTTTTTTCCCGCCGGTTATGCTAATTAATTTTGGTAAACAAAGCCATGATTGGGCATTTATTATTCTCGGGGAATCATTTATTGAATTCATCCCAAACATTTTCTCTGATATTATTAATACTATGTCGATTATGAAGGTGTTTCATATTTGATAAAAGATAAGATCTAGAAGTCGTCGTATTGTATTGTCTTTAATATTTGATTCGAATTTATTTCATTAACTTCTGCATGACGAAAATGTTCTTCTCCGTCTTTCTGAACCGGTCTGCACCAGTTTGCAAACATCGCATATCGAAAGTAGAAATATGGATTAAAATATATTTAAGGGAATATTTTAATTTCATTGCTTATTCGCTAGCATTGATGGATTAACACATAGCTCCAGGGAACAATGGTCAATAATGATTGGACCGCCGTATTGGGTATATATATCACGTTAATTGACTATCACTGACGTGATTCGGTTGGCTGAAACCACTAGATCTGACAGGTGCGTAACTCCGCCTACTGTTATTGATTTTTTTATGGTCACAGCGAGTGGTTTTCGCATGTAACATACAGACACTGTTTATACACGACATGTGTGTAAGTAATTAAGCCGGGCTACCAGACACAGGAAGAAACAGTAGCCCGCCGGGCTTTCATTTGAAAAATGACAGTAGCCCGAGCAATTATTGTGGTAGCCCGCGGGCTCCGGGCAATGGATTTGTCGGACACTGAAAATTGATTTTTGCATATTTACATTTTTTCATATTAAATGATATTTACCAATTTCTTTAAGATAAGATTTTTTTTAAAACTGGAGAACTCGCTTCTGTGCTCATGATAATGTCATAATGACAACCAACAAATACCGCAGTTCAAATGTACAAACTGTGCCGTATGGGTATCAAACAATGGAGAAGCGCGCTTTAAGTCTTTCCAACATACAACAAAACTGCAGCAGTCGAGGTTAAAACATATAAGCAAAACTTTAAAAATCTCCATAAATAAGGGTTTAATTATTGAATAGAATTTAAAACGTGGCAAAAGGAGAAATTGCTCATGATGAGCAATTTCTACTATTGCCACAATGTTTCAATAGTAATCTGCTGCAGATTAAGTGTCTATATGTGGGAAAGGGTTAAGAGTCTCACTACCAAAGCAGTCCACACAATCACTTTACCAAAGTAAACAGAATGACAGATGTATACAGACAAAACTACAAAATTACAAAAGTCCAATGAAAGCAGCTTAATTAAACTAGGGTCAGACACATACGGTTATTTTCATATCAGCTCCCATCTTTGACGCCCCAAATGACCTGGAAGGCTGTGACATCTCGTTCTTCTCTGCAGCCAAAGAGTTTGTTTTAGTTCCAAATTGTTGATTAATGCTTGCTCCTTTCTTATCCAGCAATTCCACCTTATACTTGAGCTGCCCTTGTTCTTGGTAGTTTTTGTCAAACTTGGCCATAAAGGCCTTTTCCAGAACCAATTCTTCAAACTGTACAATATGCTCCGGGGCCCAGAAACCTTGTGTTGATGCAACACCTGTTGATAAATAAGCCTGCGTTCAAACCCCCTTTCCCACAATCAGACACTTTCCGCTGTCTCTGCAGCAGATGACTGGAAAACATTGTCGCAAAAAATAAGAAATTGTTCAAAATGAGCAATTTACTTTTGGAGACGATGTTTTCAATTCAGTTCTAAATGTAAACTTTGATATTTTAGAGATATTTTTCATAGAGACAATTTCAAAGTCGTCTGATGCAGAATTGTTGTATGTGGGAAAGGAATATAATATGTTTAGATTGATTGGAGTTTTAACTGTCAGTTATATCAGCAAGGCCAGTCGACTCAACAATACTTCGCCTGGCCCTCACACACCGGTACTCCATACAACATTCTTCCCATACATCAGGCTACCTTCACACATTGAAGTGAAATGATGCTAGTCACAATGAATTTTGTCAACCATCCAAAACATTGTGGTGAAGGGAATTTAATCAATATAAGCAGTTTCTTCTTTTTGATTTCCATTTTAAAATTTTCATCAATCCAAATTTAACAACTGGTTTGGTCGACAGATATTCCTGCACAGGGCAAAAACAAAGAAAATACAGGTTGATGTTAAAATGGGTTCAGGTCTTAACAGTTCTGATCCAGTCTGTGCCTACAAATTGCAGAATGACTAATCCTCATTTTCAATGTTGACAGATGCAACATAATAAGTTTTCTCCCTGAAAACTTGTACGACTAATTGGTGAAAATTTCAGTTGGATCAGACTGTGAATGCAGTGGCTGTTCTGGTTCTACACTTGTAACAAATGTCTTGCATTTGGAATCACAGAGTGCAGTTCATTTGTAAAGCCTACAGAGCTCTAATTAAGGGGCGTTTTGCATGTTTTAAAAACCTTTTTTGACCCTCTGCTGTGGGTACTCAAAAGAATCATCTCTGAGATGATTCTTTTGAGTACCCACAACATAGGATTGCTTGGATTATGAGAGATATTGTGGGGAAAACAGCTGTTTACCCCTCCTTATCTGGACCACTCAACCTACCAGATAAACTACACAAGATAGCCTGTGCAGGTAGACTCATGTACTGAGGTTTGATAACTTTCAATGTCTCTCTGTCTGTATACTCATTGTTGCCATAATCCACATACATTACTTCTGCTGGACCACTGGATTTTAAACCTGAAATATAGGGTGAAATCATTCAAAATAGAAACACGTTCTTGCTTTATAACTAACTGTGCAAGAAAAAGAATTAAACACATCATTCTGACTCAGCAGCAGATTTTTCGAAGATTTCTTTATAAACTTTGTGTGTGATAAAGACATAAACACAAATTTATGACAAAATTAAATGAGTTATTGCAAAAACTTCATTGCCGCTAGCAGCACATGTCTTTAACCCTTTCCGATGTCTCTGCAGCAGACAGCTTTTTGAAAACCATGTTTTCAATTATATTCAATTACAGTCAAACTTGCGATCAGCAGCCACCCAAGGGACATGATAAAACTGGCTGCTTAAGGCAGGTGGCTCCTGATCACAAATGTCATGACTTGGTCGGATTTGTTCAAGTTTTGTCAGTTCACATAATATTACATGTAACTGTTAGGAATAGTCATTACATTACAAATATTAAATTGTCTTTATAAACTTGTATTTAAACATTGTTATGAAGATTTGTAGCTTTTTTCTATCAAATATTTCATTGTTCTATCTATTCTTTAGTTTGAACCAACGCTACAACTAACTTGACTATCAAATATTTATTTACTTCACTTTCAAATTCGCCGAATAATGTATCCGGAAAAAATAGCATCCGAATCTACGTCTACATCTTGCACAAAATTTTACTCTATGATCTTTAGATTTAAAATGGAAATGGGAATATAAATTGACTTGGGGCTTCAAAGTGGACATTAACTTTCATTTTAACATATAAATGTACTGTCTTTCGGTCTAAAACGCTCATAAATATCTTTTTCAATTTATCAATTTTGCCAGACATCGTAAACAGAAAAGAAACCAAAATTGCAACTTCTTGTTGATGAATCATGCAACTATCATTCGGCACACGTCGGCTGTTTTCGGTACCCTAGGTTTACATGTAAACAGATTACGCGTATGAAAAAAAAAAAATTCAATAATGTGATTGTCACAGTATGCTTTATTACCTGTATGTATTTAACACCGATAATTTAACACCTTGCGAATCCAAGTCGTGTGTTGATTGACCGTTGAACACAATAAGATTAAGGTTAATCTAGACCAATTAGTGTGGCCGCTGGCCGCGTTTCAAAGGGGACTGCTGATCAAGGCAGATTATAGAGTATAATTGGTTGGGAGGGATTTAAAGTGACCGCTGATCGCATGTGACCGCTCACACAAGTTTGAATGTATTGTACTTTAATTTAAAGGGAGTTTCCAATATTGTTTAGGTACTTTTTCAAAGTCATCTGCTGCAGATTTGTTGTATGCGTGGAAGAAATTTGTGCTGATTACCTATTGTGATAAAGCTAGAAAACACATAGGCAGAAGAATTGTCTGCCATGCAAAGCATGATGCTATGGCTAAGATATTATTGAAAGACTCAATCAATCTAAACACATCACATACCTGTCACAATTGCCCTGTACCATGCCTTATCATCACTAAATTGCGCCACACATGCCTGTCCAAGATTTGGATTTTCTAAACGCTCCCCGCCTGGTGGGAGTACATCATAAAACTCGTGCATCTGATCCATTACTAGATCTAAACTTCCGTTCATCTTGTCAAGCACAATCTAAAACAAAAAATCAAATATTTAAGACAAATAAACCAACACAATACAATAATTCAATAAGCTGCTGGAAACCAAAACCAGCACTTCTTATTTTCAAAATGAATAATTATCTTTGGTACCAAATTCAAACACTTGAACTGTGTGAGAGAATGGATGTTTAAAAACAGCATCTACTCCAGTTAATTTCCTGAAATATTTTATTCCTTTTTCACAAGGATTTCTGGATTACTCTACCACAAAAGATATATTTTTATTTGTCAAATTTCATATTTTTTTCTTCAGACCGACATTTCCATTTCCTTAGAACTGGCAAGAACAGGTACTTATGATTGAAACCTGTCCTTCATATAACACATCTCATGCAGACTTCTATGAACATTTCTAGATAAAAATATCTCCTTAACCCTTTCCCAGACACAACAAATCTGCAGCGGACGACTTTGAAAACATACCCCCAAAAAATTGGAAACACCCTTTAACTCTTTCAGCGCCGAATTATTGAAGTAGACTCTTCTATGTTCAAAATTGGGCGTCTCCATTTCTCATGTAATAAAAGTTTGGACTATTTTGATAAATAAAAGGCAAACAATGCTGATTTCAAGTGAGGTAGCTCGTTACGAGCTGACTCGCCTGAATCATTATTGTTTGCAAAAACCTCAATATTGCCTTTGGCGCCGAAAGAGTTAAATGAAAGTACAATAATTGAATACGAATAGAGTTGAAAACATGGTGACAAAAGGAGAAATTGCTTGTTTTGAGAAATTTCTTCCTAAGTCGACATGTTTTCAAAAAGCTGTCTGCTGCAGAGGCTTCAGAAAGCGTTAAAACAAACAAATTAATTATTGAACGAATAAAGCAGGAACCATTTTTGCAAAAGATGAAATTATGAAACAGATGGAGACAAAATTGCACTTAGGTGTCTGCTGAATATGTGTCAAACTCAAAATGCATCTGCAAGTGGGAAATGGTCAACTATAATCTACTGTAGAACCAATCAAAGTTAACTTGACATTCTGTTTTATTGTGATTTTATGCCGTCTTCAACATTATTTCCGTAGTATCCTGGTGACAGTTCACTTATTCATGATCCCTGGGTAAACAAACAGGTACTAGGCTAGGAAATGTGCATTGCCCATGGGCACTCCACCATAACTAAACCCAGGACCCTCTGTTCCAAATCCCAGACACTAACCCTTCGGCCACGTTAGATTCCTGTACCTCAACAAGCTATATATTGCTTACTGTTTCAATATGTACTACATCATGATGTAGTTACAACTGTTTTGCATGAAGATTACGATAACAAACGCAATTTCATTTGTCACAGATGTTGAGAGAAAAAGATATATGCACCATAAAGTTGCTGGGATCCTTTACATATGTAACCATGACTTCTTGACTTGATCCCAAGGATACTTGTTGTTGTCCAAATGCTGAATCTGAAGAGGGGCTTGGTCTGAAATAAAAGTTAAATTACATCAATTCATCAAGTCATTGGCAAGAATTTCAAATGAGGTTATGCATTTTTTATACAGTTTCAACTCTGAATTTAAACTTTTCCCACATTCAACAAATATGCAGAGGAACTTTGAAAAACAGTTAAGAAAAAATACGGAAAATCTCTACAAGCGAAAATATATTGGACGAGTTGAAAACATTGCTGCAAAAGTTGTCTGTTTCAAATGTGACCGCAGGTAGGAGAGAGTAAACCCTTTCCCACATACAACAAATCTGCAGCAGACGACTTTGAAATCATCTCTACAATAATATGGAAAATCTCCCTAAATGATGACATACTTCTTGGAGTAGAGTTGAAAACATTGTGTCAAAAGGAGAAATTGCTCGTTTTGAGCAATTTCTTCTTTTGTCACATAGTTTTCGAAAGTCGTCTGCTGCAGAGGCGTCAAAATGCGTCTGCAGGTGCGAAAGGATTAAGACAATTAAACAATGTTTTAGTTCCCCTCTAGAAGATTTTTGAAAACACTGTGACTTAAGGTAAAATTTCTCAAAACGATCAATTTCTCCTATTTTCAACTATATTCAATGATTATTCTTTCATTTAGATATTTTGAAAGTCATCTGCTGCAGATTTGGTGTACCTGGCGAAGGCTAAAAGAACATGTCAGCAAGTATTTATCAGTATGTATCTTCCTGCCAATTCTGTTATAATTATAAATATATATATTTATATACCTTGTATCTTCTCTCTTTCCAAAGGTCCTGCTACTAGCTCCTTTAAATACACCTTGACTTGCAGCTGGGCGATCCTGTAACTTGTCAAGTATCGGTCTGCTGGTTATTTGCCCAGTAAATGTTGGAAATGCATCTCCTACAAGTATACATGGATCTATATAGACAGATGTTTTAACCCTTTCGGTGTAAATGACTAATACTCTCTTCCTTGGATTCTTAGATTATATGAGCCGTCCCGCGAGAAAACCAACATTATGGCCTCTGCGTAATGTATCAACCCAGATCAGCCTGCGCAGTCTGTGCAGACTGATCCGGGCCAACACATTCCGTCTCGGGGGGGATAGAGGTATAAAGTAATGATTTCTAAAACAGAAAATCCACAAGAGGCGAAAAGTGTCTATACAGGTAAGCCTGCGCTGCATGCTTAGGCTGATCAGGGTGGATACTTAACGCAGAGACCATAATGTTGGTTTTCTCGCGGGACGGCTCATATCCTGTCTGCAAATCTTCAAACAGTAATCAATTTACATATCTTGATCTTGAAGTTGATAGTAAGGAAAATTTCATGAATCATGACATGATGGTGGTGACACATCTAACATCATGATATCTGGAGCTAAACAACCGAATAGACAAAAAGAGAATATATGTGGACCCTTTCTAGTCTCGTGACAGCAGGGAATTAAATATAATTCTTATGGGATCTTTCAAAATGATACCACTTCTTTATTACTTCAGTAAAATTTTCGCCATGATATGTTATTGACTTATATACTGTAAACTCTATTTAAAACTTAATAGTACTACCTGTTATTTATTTTTACCAAAAGCATTAAAATTAATAATTGAAAGCTTTGCCTAAAGGTGGAATACAAATGCCACTTCAGTTGTCCGAGCAGGGTCTTACCTCTCCTGAATGACAGCCGACTAGGTGAGTAGGTCTCGGCAGAATTAATTTAAATTTTTAAAACAATCAACTAAAAATATATATTTGTTCACTTACTCTCTATATTTGTAAGTGCTACTTCAACTTTGTTATTGATTAAGATCCTCTCTGCCTTGTCTTGTGTAAGAGAAGGGATGTTTTCAGCCCGAAAGAGAATACACTGCTGTGGCAACTCTAGAAGGTGTTGTGGAAGAACTTTCAGATCCTGCAATGTTTTCATTACACTATCGCCAAAGTCGGCAAAGGCCACTTCAAATTTACTGCCACTAGCAGCTACAACAATGCCTCTGTACCAGCCACCGTCCACATATTGTGTGCAGCATACTGTTCCTACTGTGGAACTTTGTTGTATTTCTCCTCTGTTTATCTCAAAGTAATCGTTAAGATCGGTCTGGAGTTTAGCCACCTTTTTGACAGGTGTATGTGTAAGCTGACCATACAGGAAAGGTAATTTGACTGCAGTGAACATCAGTGAAACTTTAGATCCAACAGCAGCTTCAGGGCTAGGTAAACTCACTTTTGCTTGGGTAGAAACTGGTCTGACTTGCATTTGAGTCTGAGATGGTTGAAAGCTTGGTTTAGCGACATGGCTGAGATTAGAAATGGCATTTAATTCTGTGTTTACATGTCTCTCAGTGTTTCCTCCTGTGTCATACATGTCAAGCTGGTAAGTGAAACCTTTCTTTGAAGTAGCTTTTGCAGCCAAAGAATGTTTTTCTATCAATTCTTTAAATTTCTCACATTGCCCGTCTGTCCATGATCCTATAGTTCCTTTACTGAAATCTAAGCTGCAAGATACTGCTTGAGCTGGCAGCTGAGTGAAGTTTGGTGGGATGGTTTTCAGCATACTTGAAGAAATTTCTTCCATCTGCCCAAAGTCTACGGCACCAACTAGCACAGTGTTTTGTTTAACAGACATTATCTGCCCTCTGTACCATGCATTGTCTTGAAACTTTGCAAGACACATTGATCCTGTGTAGTATGTAGAAAGATTGTCAAAATTATGGGCTACCTGCTCAACAGACTCCATTAGGTCATCTAGTGCAGAGGCATTTGCCACCAACTGGACAAAGAAATTCCCTGGATTCTCTATGTGTGAGATACAAACATCGTATATACTGCCAACCTGCATCAGAACTGCCTGATAACTCTGCCACATGGTGTTTTGTACTTTAGGGGCGCCTCCTGGAGAGTAAGAGGCGGAGTGACTCTGTCCCTTTGGCTTAATAGAATCTTCAATTGTAGAGATCTTCACTGAATACCGATTATATCCAGCGTTAGACAATAAAGTCATGATGTAAGAAGATTCAGAGGCAGCACACTTTTCTAACACATTTGTAATTGATGCTGTATTGCCATCTGCCTTGTAGCAACATTGGATGCCCTGCATGGGCAACTTGCATAACACTTGTGGTAAAGTAAACAGTTCAGACACAGACTTTTCTTCATAATTCCCATAGTCAACAAACAAAACTGTACATTTATCTCCTTTCAAGTTTTGCACAATCGATCTATAAAATGCTCCATCTTCAGAAAAACAGGAGGCACAAAGTTGTCCGGCGACGGGGTTCATCAGATCACCAGTTGAAGGCAAGTCTTCCGCGAAACATGCTGCAACATCAGCCATTAATGAATTCAAATCGTTTTCTTGATCCTTCAACTGAACCCAAAATTTATCAGCAGTCTCCACATAAGACAGAAACACTTCATAACTCTGCCCAACATTTAATCTCTGCACTGGAATGGTCTGATTGGAGTTGGATGCTGGCCTTACGAAAATTGGTGTGCTTCCGTCATCTAGGTTATAAAGTTTGACAATGCAAATTGGATTTTGAGTGCTTTTTTCATCTACTGCTATAACTTCAATATTAAA
The DNA here is from genome assembly GCA_031761405.1 of Serripes groenlandicus. Lineage (NCBI taxonomy): Eukaryota > Metazoa > Mollusca > Bivalvia > Cardiida > Cardiidae > Serripes > Serripes groenlandicus. Next base: position 167,853,108 of record JASEVX010000001.1, on the reverse strand, counting down.
CTCTCCACTCAAGAGCATTGTTTCCGTCTTCTTCCTCTCTTCCTCTGTCCATCTATCACCAAGTGGAGTGCAATCAGATACCAAGAAGTTTGTGGATAATGCTGGTATGGACAAAACGAAATCATTTGCCTGTCGCACATTTCCTATATTGACTGTTTCTGTATTACCATAGTCAATGAAGAAAACGGTGATTGAACTACCAGAAGTTTTCAAAACTTTAGCCCTGTACCAACTGTTGTCAGAATGGAATAGCGCCAAACACAAATCCCCAGGATTACACGATGACAACTGTCCTGCTGTTCCCGATTCAACGCTCTCCGCTACCCTCTCTGCAACAGTATCCGCCTGACTACCTACGTCCCCAACTTGACAGAAAATTTGACATTTTGCACCAACGAAATCGACGTGGGTCACGAAAACCAACGACTTTGTCCCCGGTCGAAGAAGTGACATGATTTCACTTCAGTGACGATTTGCATTCAACGAAAACTCAATAGAACACTTCGAAACAAAATCCCATTGGTTGGTAATGAAACTTTAGCATCCTTTTATAAACTTGATTCGATTTTTTTCAGCATCTTGTACCACGTGAGCATCTCCCGCGAGACAGGTTGATCATGCGGTCCGTTCAGCCATACAAAACATTGTACAAAATTAGATATGACGGGTATTAAATCAAAGCCCTGAAAGTGCTCAAAGCAAGGGGCTAACTGCAGATTGTAATATTATGGGAAACAACTCTTACTCTAGTTAATATGAGTATAGGTGCAACCTATTTCGGGTAAACATTTATTAACTTTTGTGATCGGTAAATAATTCCACGTGAACTGCAGTTAGCCCCTTGCTTGCAGCACGATCAGTTATTTACGTCAATTACGAGTCCTACCGACCTTAGCAAAGAAATAAAAATCATCATCAGGTTAAGCTTATATTTAACTTTAAAATATGGCCAAGATTTTAAAATCCATGAAATTATGATGACAGGTACAACAAATAATCAACTTGCCCTTCATAAGGTTCTTCAAATGAAACGATTCCATGATTTACGGAACTACATTTGTGACAAGTCAAACTAACCTTTCCTATCATTTCTGTCGTTTTCCTTTTGGTTAGTTTTTCATCATTTGCGTTACGCTAATAGAATGACGTCATATTATGACGTCATATTACAGGAATTACGGAAAGTCAAAAAACCTTTATGAGTTGTTATTTGAACTCGTTTTAGAAATAGACGACGAGTGTTATTAAACGGAAATTATCGTTCCTTTAGCGAGTACGTCTTATCATATTTAATTATTTCCTCTAGATTTTTTTTTTTCCGATATTTTCTTTTCATCCAATCAAAACATGGCAGAATCGTGACTGCATCGAAAAATCCACTATGGACACAATTTTTGGAAAGACGGTATATAGCAAAGTTTTGCAAAGTTCATACACATTACCTATTGACGAGAAACATCGCCGGCTTCGCCGTCGATTTGTTTACCCGTATTAATACAGACTTACTTGACCCCTTATATTTATTGCATGCAGCTCTCTATAATGGCGGTATGTCTATAACTGTTATTGAATAAAAATCAAACTGAATCCACCAACTTGGACTCTTAATGCACCCAAATATCATAACATGATGTCATAAGTAAACTAGTGGACAATCTCTGTGATAATCACTTTACCAGTGTGATTTATTATTATACTAATATCCATTCTTACAAAATGGATAGTGCCACGGGACATAGCCCGCGAATGGACTAGGATGCGAGGGATCTCGCTGGGACATTTAAGAAATTTTGTGAACATGCGGAATTAATGTTCGGTGGACCTCTGGAGAAAAAGTCAGAGGAATCGAAGTTTAACTACTTCATGCTGTGAATTGGAGAAAAGAGAATTGTTCTCAACATGGAAGGTATCTGAGGAAGACAGGAAGATCATCAATACATACATACGAGGCATTGAAGCTTACTGTAAACCAAAGAAGAAATATATATATATAACATATTCTTGTTCAAATCCTAGCCCCGGTAGCCCAGTCGGTAGCGACGCGGGCTATCAATCAATGGGTTGTGAGTGCGAACCCAAGCTCGGCTAACATTCTACCTCTTCCACCAATGAGCTATCAGTCTATGTGGAAAAGCAGCCAGTTGCTTGGAAAGAATGTTGTATGAAGTACTGTGTGAGAAACCCAAGAAACATATGAGAAGGTGAACCGGCCGCCGTGATATAACTGAAAAATTGTTGAAAATGGAGTTAAACCTCAATCAATCAATCGAGATAAAAAAATATAGAATCCAGGCAAACCAGGAAATGTTTGACGAATTCGTAACAGAACTCAAACTACTGGTCAAGGGCTGTCAGTATTCAGTTGAAATGCAAGATGAGATAAGTCTTCGGGTTAAAATCAAGCTCAATTCGGGAAAAGCTCATGAACGAAGGATCGGACCTAACACTGGAAAGGTGCATGGACATTGCCCGAACACATGAGCTCAGTCAAAACCAAATGAGAACGATGAACAACCAGTCGGAAGTACAAATGGTAAAATAGCCTAAGAAGCAGACGGGTACCGAACGGAGATCAACCACATTGTAGAGGACAACAGAAGGGAACAGAATACAAACAATGTACAAAGTGTGTAACTTATCACGATGTACATAAACGCTGAAATGCACTAGGATAAACGTGTCATTGTTGTAAAAAGGAAAATCGTTTTTCAAATATGTGTTATAAAAGGATTAAAAACGGATAACCAAAGAAAGTGGCAAACCTTTCTGATTTTGATTGTCCTGATTTTACTGTTAATACTATACAGCATAACACATTGACACATGAAGCCTTTGTTGAAATCGGTATTTGCAATTCCTCAATCAAAGTGAAGATTGACACAGGTGCACAAGTAAATGTAATACCGAAGGAAAAATACCATCCATTGTAAAACAAGTCACCTTTAAAGTACACCCACAAATGTTTGCGTGCGTATGACGGCACAGCTCTCAAAGTTGAAGGCTATGTCAAACCATTATGTCTCTATAAAGGGAAAGTTACCATGGAAGAGTTCTTTATATTGTAGACGACATTATGGTCTATGGCAAGAACCAAGCCACACATGACAACAATTTGGAGTCGTTAATGACGAGATGTAGGGAAAAGAGTATATGGTAAACCCAGACAAGACAGAAATTGGTAAAAGTGAAATACCGTTCTTTTGACATGTTCTGACATCGACAGGGCTTAAAATGGATCCAGCCAAGGCCAATGCTGTTAAAGACATGCCATCTCCCACCCCTAAATCAGAACTGCAGACAGTTCCGGGTATGAAGGAGCTTGTTGCACCGGTGTCAAATGACATTAGCCCCCTTGCTTTGAGCACTTTCAGTGCTTTGATCTAGAGTTATCTAAGACGCTTGTTTTTGGACTTTGTATTTTATGTAAAGCGCTTATATGATCCGACATCAGAAATGTAATGGTAAATAGGAATTAGACCATTTAATTAATTACAATTTTCAAAAGTTGTCTCCTTACACCATTGCAGGATAGCTTAGCTAAGACGCTTGTTTTTGCTCTTTGTGTTTTACGTAAGACTCTTATATTTTATAGTCTAGGGGAAATAACTCGTGTTTCTTATATATATTTCATTTTCTAAAGTTGTTACCCTTAGACCATAAAATAAATAACATTGTCAAAAGTTGTCGCTTTTAGACTAATGCAGGGCAGCTGAGCAGAAATTGAATGGTCTAGGGGAAATAACTCGTGCTTCAGATATATTTCATTTGCTATAGTTGTTTCCCTTTGACCATCAAATTGATATTCATTTTTCTAAAGTGTCACCCTTAGATCATTGCAGACTAAGACAGTAGTTTTTGTATTTTAATGATTGTATGGTTTCCGGAAAATAACTCGTGCTTCAGATGTATTTCATTTTCTATAGTTGTTTCACTTAGACCATACAATTGACATCATTTTTCAAAAGATGTCTCCCCAAGACCATTGCAGAATAGCCTTCCTAAGACGAATTGTAGTTTAATAATTATATGGTCTAATGAATGAATGTTTATTGTTTTATGGCGCATCGACAGCTAAGGTCATTTAGCGCGCAATTAAATTTAATTATTCATGATCCCTGGGTAAACAAACCAGTACTAGGCTAGAAAATGTGCCTTGCCCAAGGGCACTTCACCATGACCGTAGTGCCGCGACTGGGGATCGAATCCGGGACACCCGGTTTCGAAATCCCCGACACTAAACACTCGACCACAGCGGATTCCTTTCTATGGTCTAAGGGAAATAACTCGTGCTTCTGATATATTTCATTTTCTAGAGTTGTTTCCCCTAGACCATACAATTAATTACATTCCCAAAATGTTGTCGCCATAAGACCGTTGCAGACTAATACGCTCGTTTTAATAATTTTATGGTCTAGGGGAAATAACTCGAGTTGTTTCCCCTTGACCATAAAATTAATTACATTTTTCAAAAGTTAGACCATTGCAGGTTACCTGAGCTAAGACGGCGCTTAAATGATCTGATTTGAGAAATTGAATGGTCTAGGGGAAATAACTCGTGCTTTAGATATATTTCATTTTCTATAGTTGTTTCCCTTAGACCATACAATTGATATCATTTTACAAAAGTTGTCTCCCTTAGACCATTGCAGATTAAGACGATCGTTTTTGTATTCTAATGCGCTTAAATGATCTGATTTCAGAAATTGAATGGTCTAGGGGAAATAACTCGTGCTTCAGATATATTTCATTTTCTATAGTTGTTTTCCTTAGACCATACAATTGATATCATTTTACAAAAGTTGTCTCCCTAAGACCATTGCAGATTAAGACGGTCGTTTTTGTATTCTTATGATGTTATGGTATAGGGGAAATAACTCGTGATTATATTTCCCTTAGACCATAAAATTGATATCAATTTGTCAAAGGTTGTCTCCCTTAGACCATTGCAGTTTAAAGAAGGTCGTTTTTGTATTCTAATGATTGTATGGTATAGGGGAAATAACTCGTGCTTCAGATATATTTCATTTTCTAAAGTTGTGTCCCGTAGACCAAAAAATTGATATCTCCCTTCGACCATTGCAGAATAACCTTACTAAGACAGTCGTTCTTGTATTTTAATGGTCTAGGGGAAATAACTCGTGCTTCTGAGATGTTTCATTTTCTAGAGTTGTTTCCCCTAGACAATAAAATTAATTACTTTTTTTCCATATATGTCTCCCTTAGACCATTGCAGGATAGGTAAGTTAAGCCGCTTGTTTTGGGTCTTTGTATTTTATGAAAAGTGCTTATATGATCCGACTTCAGAATGTTATGGTCCTAGGGGAAATAACTTGTGCTTCTTATAAATTTCATTTTCAAGTTATTTCCATTAGACCATTAAATGTTACCATTGCAGGATAGCTTAGTTAAGACGCTTGTTTTTGCTCTTTTTATTTTATGTAAGGCTCTTACAGTTTATGGTCTAGGGGAAATATCTCGTGTTTCTTATTTATATTTCGTTTTCTAAAGTTGTTTCCCTTAGACCATAAAACAAATAACAGTTCGTGTCTTCCTTAGACAATTGCAGGGCAGCTGAGCTAAAACGGCGATTAAATGATCTGAAGTCAGAAATTGAATGGTCTAGGGGAAATAACTCGTGCTTCATATATATTTCTTTTACACTTGACATATTCCACTACTTTGAGAAAAGGTCCCCCAGCACCAGCGGCTTGAGTTTCAAAAGCGTCGGAAATATGTTCAGCTGGTAAGAACGGTAGAGCCACCACTTTTCGTAGGAAGTCGTACTTGTCGCCTTATGTCATGTAGGCGGTGGCAAGTCCCTCACCCTGTACTTTTCTGTTAAAGCGTTGTACCCAATGAAAAACCCGACCTTCACACCACAGCCTGGGAAGACAGCTCGTAAGGCCTGCCATGCCGCTGAAGGGAAGAAGTGTACACATTACTTATACAATCATGCTTCACATACAAAGACATCATTAAAAAGCGCAGAATTCCAAATATCATTTATCACAGCACACTGATTAATTCAAAATAGAACAACCTAATCAGTGTTACCATTGTTATGAGATGTGATGGATTAATAAAAATCCCATTAAACATAGAAGATGCGCTTCAGCACAATGATTATCGCAATAGTTCGTACTTAGTTTAACTGTTATAAGTGTTGACAATTAACTTAGCAGCTTCAAGGTCTACCATTACCCATAACTGTATAAGATGGAGAATATCAAGAAAGAATCAAGGTTATTTACCTTAACAGGAATGTTGACCCTTTGCAATACACCGGTTTCGGGAGCATGGTTGTGTCCATCGAGACTTGGGGTAAATAGTTGACGGAACTGCTTAACACTGGCGAAGCATGTTTTCGTCTTTCCTCTAACAATACATGTCCAGTAGGTACATTGCAGTCTACTAGTTTTACCAACCTCAATATTTACAGCAGATGACTTTGAAAACATTAAGTAGTATTAAATAGAAGGAAATAGAAGGAAATACAATTTTAAAAACGCTTTATCTTATCGATGCAAAATCTATAAAGGATAGTTTTATTTTCCCATATAAGTTCGCATTGTAGTACTTGGAATGTATAGTCGTATCAGATCAAGAGCTTTCTGTACATAGCTTGTTCATATCTTTCCTTTGAATCAAATACAGCGGACAAAAATACCTACCTAACAGTGTAGGTGTACCCATTGCTGCTTACAAGTTGTACTACCCTTCTCTACGACGTCATATGCAATCGTCATCAATGACTCTATCGGGAAGAGATTTCTGGAAGAGCGAAGTTACGATCCTGGATGTTGAATGTTCTGTCTTCTAGCACGGTCTCGTTTGTCATGGTTTGGAGGGAGTCTGTTTGCTCAAGACCAGATCTTCAAGCGAATGTTGTGTTCAAAGAACGAGTGGGCGAAGTGGGCTGTCTGTATTTTGGTATTTCAGATGAAATTACGGATGCATCTAGAGTGCAATTGTGCACCTCCATGTCATAGGCCATACACCGTCTAATTGTTGGTGACCCCGAACCATGGCGTACTGTGCGTGTTAATTACTACATTGTGAATTATGAAATTTCTCCTTTGCTTACAATAGTTTTACTCTTTATATATTGACATTATGCTTTCCCCTTTTGATATTACATTCTATAAAAATCAACATTATGGGAAAAGAAGAACTATATCACATTTCATCACAACTGTGATCAAACCTTTGAATGAGCTTCTTGAGAAAAACAGAAAGTTTGAATGGTCTGATAAATGCGATAATGCCTTTCAAAAGTAAAAGCAACAGATTACATCGGAGCCTGTGCTGACGCATTACAACCCGAATTTGTCCGTAAAACTAGCAACTGACGCAAGTCCATATGGTGTTTCTGCAATATTATCGCATGTCATTGAAGACGGTGAAGAAAAGCCAATCGCTTACGCTTCAAGGTCGTTGACACAAACGGAACAACGCTACGCACACATAGATCGTGAGTCACTTGCAATTTATTGGGGAGTGAAGAAATTCTATCCATATGTATACGGTAGAAAATTTACTCTTATCACAGATTGCCAACCACTTCTATCTATCTTCAATCCGAATAAGAGCATACCAGCTACAACAGCTGCATGTTCTGGAAGTTGTACACTTGACAACAATGGTCACATTATCTCTGTGAGAAGAAAGAGGATTTTCATTGAATTCTGTTTTTTCTTAATTGAGCAATGTGTCTTCTCCATTTCATGCCATAACCAACATCTATTTGATACATTAACGGTCCTTCGCGCAATATGATAAAGCCTGGCATTCATTTACCCTTGGCCCTATACTCTCGTGCTAAAATATGTTGCCCTATTACAAAAGAAATCACCTCTTGTGAAATCGTGTAATTTACATCTATGGGAATGGCCTAGTTCTCCGTTGTAAAGGGTACATGTTGATTTGGCAGGTACATTCATAAACAAAAATTTTTTAGTCATTGTAAACGCACATTCAAAATTGCCGGAAATTGTTATCATTAAACGGGTTACCTAAACAGTTAGTTTCAGATAATGGAGTACAGTTTACTAGTGATATTTTTCAAAAATGTATGAAGGATAACGGAATCTTACAATTAAGATCAGCTCCGGTCAAGCCTTGTACAAATGGTATAGTAGAGATATGTATAGGTACATTTAAATCTAGTATGCGAGATCTGAAACTGACATCAAATGATTTTAATTTGAAAGTAAATTCATTTCTGATTAGAAACAGAAACACGCCTCATACTATAACTGGGGAAACAAAATCAAAGTTATTTCAAGGTAGAAATCTTAGAATAAGACTTGTTAAAACAGAGACATATACACACACTAAAACCAGATACAAAGCAAATTATTACAAATTCACAAATGAAATTAGCTTTAAATGATGGCCGGAAGCTTTGTGAAATTGAAATAGTCCTCAAAATACTTCAGAAATTCTTCATTCAAATGTACTAATCGTTCATCCTCAATATGTACGAATGGTTTCACATTTTCATTTATTTTTCTTATTGACTCACCAACATTTCTTGTGTTCATGATATTAACAATTAGTCCATATGTCGGATAAATTTAACCGTTTCTGCATATTGACCACCATACGTTATTTCAAGAGCATTGGCTACTGTTAAGCTCAAAATATGAGCTACCAAATTCACCTACATATAATTAAACGACTTCGAGTCCACATGGTTACGTGACAGTTTTGGACAAAGTATATAGACACCAGAGCATGTTTCATCATAAAGTCTAACAATACTCATCCATGAAATGTCTTGGCCATTTTTCCACAAACTTTTTTGACTTCTTGTGCGAAAATGAATTTGAAAAATTATTCCTTGTTGTTTTGATTAGATAAGGAGGGTCTAACCAGGACAGACACTTTTCGCCTCCTGTATATTTTCTGTTTCCGGAATCATTTCTTTATACCCCTGAGACGGAATGTGTCGGCCCGGATTAGCCTGCGCGGATAATGTTGGTTTTCTCGTGGGACGGCTCAATATATGGGTCATTCTCAGAAAATGTAGCAATTACTGTCCAGGGTTTATTTACCTAGTATAATTTCCTTTTTAATTTAAAAAACATAATAATTAATGCAAGGTTATGTAAAATATACCTTAGCTTACTAATAAATATATTAGTAAATATGTTTATTGAAGTTAAAACATATTTTTACAAGACCCCCCCCTGAAGGAAGTTGTCTGAAATCAGTGTCCAAAACACTGAATCTGATTTTTAACTCATTATATTACTACCGTTTATTTAAATTACAGCAAAATTTCTGTGTGGTTTTTGGTAAATATATGTTCGGAGATAATATACATAATTCAGTTTTGTTCGAAAATTATTATTTTCTAATTGAAAAACTTAGGTTTCTTTGTCCATAAATTGATGTCCCTGCCGTTACCAGTGCCCCCAAAATAAAATAATAACAGCTCCCTTAGGATTGTAGAACAATTTTGAGGTACTCCCTACTAGTTATTCATCCTATTTCTTCAATGGTGTCATGTGCAACAGATACAATTTAAGCTGAAGAATTTTAACATTTATGAGTTAAGTACACCTAGTGCAGTACCTTTTATATTTGTCCATGATGTTACCATTTATTTTTACAGAAAACATGTTAGGTTTCAAAACAACATTTGTCCATTCCTACAATTAACAGACCATATAAAATACCATATAATATTTAGGTTGAAGGAAGAGCCCATTTCTACACAAAACCCAAAAGTGTGTGCAATCATCCCTGCTGTTACCGTCCATGCTGTTACCTTAAAACAAAGTAACATGAGGAACATAAAAACGTTACAGCATGGACATTTAAGCCAATTGACTGCTTGTATCTAGATAATGGTATATGCCATCTGATTTATATAATGAACAGGGTACTAGTATTATGTAATACTGACATGGAAAGGGAATACATTGATTTTTATATAAGGTTTATTTAAATTTTAAGATTCATACATCGTAGTAACACAAGGGACAATGAACAGTAACAGCAGGGACATATCAGCACCCTAAATGTTTGTAATGATATAGTGGTGTAAGCCATCAAGATTAACATGTTAAATCATTATTACTCTGATATTTTCAATGTAATACATACACTCTAAAGGTTAATTTAAAATTTATATATGATTAACCTACACTTTATTTTTTTGTGGTAACACCAGGGACATTAACTACTTACAGTATAGACAATCAACCTAAATGCGCATATTGAGTAAAAGTGTTTTCTGTCATTTTGTTTATATAATAACAGAGTTATTAGTTTTCCCATAATGCTTGTAAAAACACAAAATGTGATTAATTGTTTTATACTATATTAATATTCTTATAATGTTATTTTTTATGGTAACACCATGGACAATGCATAGAAATATCATACTAATAGAGGTAACTTATATTTGTACTATAATTTAATTTCCATATTATTGAGACCGCCTTGGTGGTGTAGTAAACTTACAAACCCAGTAAGGATCACAATAGCTTATTTGGTTCATTAATAAGTCGTATACGCATCAATTTATTATATAAAGCTAAGATTCAAGGACGATGTCCTTGCTGTTACTTTACCGTCCATGATGTTACCAATCTCCATTACTTTGTATTAGTTTAATTTTAGAAAGGATGCAAATAAAACTTGCCTTATTTATTAAGTATAACAAAATATAGTAGCTGGATGGTTCTAATTGTAGAAATGCCGAAAAAAGCAAATAAAGCTGCCTTTGTCTCAAGTTGTTAATGGTAACACCATGGACAGGTGACTTTGACCTCGTTATCATTTATCCCTACAACATCAAAATTAGATGGAGTTGAGATGTCATATTTTAACTCTTATTTTGTCTTTTCTAGTTTAATGAGTTGGATAAAAAGAAAATCATAACATATCATATATTAATTTTGTCTTTTTATATTTAAATTGCTACATATTTTGAGAATGACCCATATATTGAATGCAAATAATCAATTTAGTGTGTATTGCATGCATTTAAAGCCGCATACGTTTTATCGGGGTCCATAGTTCTTCGAAAAAGCTATACGATGATATACAACCGCATACGGCATTCTATGCAATGTTGATCGATAATAAACATTTTTGAGCCCTGCCTCGGATTGTCCCGAAATGTAGATGACGGGTACCAAAATAGATTTTACCTTACAACGTGAATGTAAGTATGACGAAATATATAACATTTTTAATTGTTTTTAGGTTCATTAGTGTTGGAATTATCGTGCGTTTTGTTATATTTGATAAATAGTATAAAATATTCATAGTTTGTTCCATTAATTCAGCTTTCGTCACTGTAGATTCATGCGAATTGCAAAGGGTTGTTTCGTCACCAGTTGTATTCGAAACAAGAACGGATCTCTTTCTTCATAATCTATTTAATCAAATTAATGCAGTTCATTTGAGCAGTAACCCTTTCTTGAAATGCAGTTGATATACATTATTTTATTGAAATACATCTTGGTAAAAAACCCATAAATGTTTTATGGGAAAATAGTTCAGCTTTACCACATTTTACTATTTTTAGTGGCCATCTCATTAAGAACCAATGCACCACATGAAGAGAGTGCATGTTTAGTTTGCATTGTGTAAACTGTTTAATGCCCCTTTCAAAAAATGTTCAGTGATATCATGGCGTTTCCTGGGTAAGTTACCAGTACTGCTGGTCCATTTATCCTGACACCAGCCTGTCAGTCAAACTGTCAATGCTGCAACCTAGTCCTTCATAGAAAGACATCGCATATGCTCATTTTCATTTTGTTATTATTCTGCATAGGCGACTTCGGTTGCCAAATAAATAGCAGATTATAAAACGAGCAAGGGAAAGTCTAAATTGTTTGTACTATCCGCAACCCTGAGTGCCAAGGATGTTAACCATTACTTACTACATGTACCATTTTAAGCTTGTCTTATTTATTGATAAAAAAAAGATGATCTATTGTCGTCACTTGATCGTCGTCGGCGTACGTTAAGTTTTGCGTTTAGGTCACTTTATAAATATGGAAACTATCAAACCTAATACTTTGAAACTTGGAAAACTTGTTCATGATCTTATACCCTTTTTTACATTGTATGCTAAAGATGCTGAGTGTGGCCTGTTTTTGGAGGGTAAAAAACATAAATTTTGAATTGGCAGTGTTTGTTAAGTTTTGCGTTAAGGTCACTTTCATGGCACTGGCAGGGGTGGCAAAATCCATTGTCTTAATTGCCCAGCTTGTCCCAGAGCCTGTGCGGACAAGTGAAATTATGTAGGGATTTACTATATATAACTATCATACGGACAATTGCAAAATAGCATTTTGAGAAAAACGGACAAGTAAGTCAAACTCATATTTCGCCACCCTGCATGGAAACTTTCCAATCTATTAATTTGAAACTTGGAAAACCTGTTCATCTAATACCCTTCTTCACATTGTATGATAAAAATGCTTTTTTGGGGGGTATAAAACATAAATTTTGATGTATTTTGGTCGATTTTGAGAATTCTGAATTGGACAGTTTCTTTATTTTTTGTCACATGTATTGATTTTCAATTTTTTCCCAAACAATAAAAACATAATATACTTCAACTTATCATGAATATCTTAAATCACATTGTGTTTTGAGGTCAAGGTCACTGTTAATAAAAATAGGAAAACAGTAATATATTCAATATCTTTAGTTCAGTTAACTTAATGTAACCATCTCATATGCATGTCCATACACCAGACTCGGCTTATGATGTTGACTGATTGTGACAGCTATCGGATGTGACGATCTTCTTTATCATGTATATGAACTTGGATTTATTTCCACACAGTAAATCTTGCTTGACTTTCAATATTTGAAATATAGCAGTTGTCATTTTAATAAATGTTTCTTTTTAATTTCAGATTTCAGCTTAAATTATAAAAATACTTTAGATCATTGAAAAGACACCACACAGAAAAATGCCTGTTTGTGATGAGAACGATATTGACGATATAGAAGATATTGTTGGTCTCGGACATGAGACTGATATAAGAGCAGGCAACAAGAAACATGTGTTACCCAAAGCTAAAAAGTTTACCGGAAAATCTGCTCCAACTGTGTCAGCTGATAGTATCATACCAGGTAAATGGTAACATGTGAATTATTTGAACTGCATTTTCAAATTAGAAATAATCTATTAACCCTTTCCCTCATATAGACACTTTCTGATGCCTCTGCAGCAGACGGCTTTTTGAAAACATAGTGACAAAAGAAGAAATTGCACAAAACATGCAATTTCTCCTTTTGCCACAATGTTTTCCACTTTTTGTCATAGGTTATCCATTCAACTGTGGAGATTTTCTATGTTTTGACAAAATAAGTTCAAAGTCATCTGCTGCAGAATTGTCATATGACTGAGGGAAAGTGTTAACATTTGCCTGAAAATCTTGTCAATTATGCAATTTACTTTGTGTGAAATTACACTGAGGTTGTGGACCACAGAAGTTGTTCACTTGCATGCACATTTTACTCATGAAGTGCCATCAGACAGTGACTGATGTTAATGACAGTGTAAGAATAAAGAATTTGAAAATAGTTCTTGAATGTTTTCAATGATTCTCCAAAATGCAAAAAAGCATAACAATTAGGTAATATCATATTTTTAGAGTAGTTTAGTATTAACCAAATGAAAACCTTTTTGGATTTTTTTGCTTTCAAAATCAGAACACAAGGAAAGAGATTAACCCTTTCCCACATATAGAAGCTTTCTGATGCTTATGCAGCAGATGGCTTTTTAAAAACATAGTGACAAAAGATGAAATTGCTCATAACGAGCAATTTCTCCTTTTGCCACAATGTTTTCCACTTTTAGTCATCCATTCAATTATAGAGATTTTCTATTTTTTGACTAAATATGTTCAGAGACGTCTGCTGCAGAATTGTTGTATGTGGGAAAGGGTTAAGGGCAAAACCTCTTGTATTTTGTAACTGTTCAGATGTGTCAACGGTACTGATAGATCTATTTGTCTGTAATTAACAGAAATGTTACTGTGGCAATTGCTCTGAAAAGAAAGTGATATCTATTTAAAATAGTGACATGGTTAACTTGCTCTGCTAGATGGAGGCAAGTACTGATTTCATGAACAGAATGCTGCCAATTTCATATATAAGTCTGGAAGTCTCAGAGATAGTAATCTCTGTACTTTAGTCTTTATAGAGGACTAGATAAGGGGGAGTAAACAGGTATTTTCCCCACAATATCCCTCTTATTGCTCATTCAAACCCTATGTAGTGGGTACTTAAAAGAATCGTCTCACTGAGACGATTCTTTTGAGTACCAACAACATAGTGTTTCATTATGGAATAATGATTTTAGTACATGAAAAATGCCTCTTTTCTAAGAGCTCTGTCAGTCTGTGTTGTTTAAATGTCATAAATTGTCAACCATTTCCCTGATATAAATGACATTTATGATTTGATGCCTCTAGATTAACCAGTGTTTGAGTTTTTCAATGCATTGGAAAGGAGAAATGCTGAAAATGAGCAAGTTCTAATTCCCCCCTGCAGCCTGACTATTGAAACATTGGGGCAAAACGAAAAAATTCTCTTAATAAGCAGTTTCTCGTTTTGCCACAATGTTTTCAAGTTCAACTCTTAACAATAATAAGCATTTCTTATATAGAGATATTACACATTTTTGTCTTGATATTTTCAAAGTCGTCTGCTGCAGATAAAATCAGACAATATCAAAATTATCATATCAGGCAAGCAGTGTAATATTATGTTTTATTTTATCAGGTACACAGAAAATCTATGTAAAGACTTGGGGATGTTCCCACAATAATTCTGACTCCGAGTATATGGCTGGTCAACTGGCCTCATACGGATACAACATTATTGGTAATATAACTCTTTACATGCTAAATTATTTTTGCTGCTATATTTGTTTTCTCAAAATGTTTACTGAAATATAATCTGAGTGTCAAACAGTTTGAATCTCAGATCAGTCTCCATGATTTGTTGGGTCTGATATGGATCCAAACTGTTTTCAAATGTTATCAACGGTTGGCAAAACCCGTTGAAGCCTGCTAAGAGTTAAAAAATGGTTAATCCTTTCCTACATGATGCATTTTAAAATATCTGATGTAGACAATTTTTTAAAGCAGTGTGACAGTAGATTGCTCATAATGTTGTCTCCTACAAATATATATTTTTGGAAAGGGTTAAATTTTTCATTCTGAAATGTTGACTGACATTTTTAAGCCTTAGACATTATTCATGAATATACCAAAAATATAGGTAGTTATTTTGTTTCCTGTTGTGTGATGCAGTTAAAAATAGTCCAATATTGATGTGGATCAAAAACAGGCTTTACAAAATAGTTTACATTTAATTAAAAAGGACTAAAACTGGAATTATTTCACTGAATTTTTCACATTTTGTCAAAATCATGAAGATTTTTTAAGTAAACTTGTATGATTTTTATATCCTTTGATTAGGAATCCGCTGTGGTCGAGTGGTTAGCGTCGGGAATCTCAAAACCGGGTGTCCCGGGTTCGATCCCCAGTCGTGGCATTACGGTCATGGTGGAGTGCCCTTGGGCAAGGCACATTTTCTAGCCTAGTACTGGTTTGTTTACCCAGGGATCATAAATAAGTGAACTGTCGCCGTGATATAACTGAAATAATGTTGAAAGCGGCGTAAAACCCCAATAAATAAATAAATAAATAAATTATCCTTTGATTAAATGATTATCTTAAAAGAGCTTGTCATAGAGTTTTGTATATTTTAAATGTTTACTTTGTTTTTAGCATTTTCCTAAAAAGGCATCTGTTTTTTCCTATATTTGCTGTTTTTAAATGAAATATAACACTTTTTCATCATTAAAAAGGTTTTCTGGAAAAAAAAAGGTGAATCATAGTAAGCAACTCTTTATGATTTAATTGACACTATTTTATAAAGAGAACATTGTATACAAAACTAAGATTAAATTGTTCCCCTTACAGATGACAAATCTATAGCAGATCTGTGGTTATTAAACAGTTGTACTGTTAAAAACCCAGCTGAAGACCACTTTAGAAATGAGATAAAGGAAGCAAGGAAACTAGGAAAGTCTATTGTAGTGGCTGGATGCGTCCCACAGGGTCAACCAAAATCTGATTATATAGAGGTAGGTTGTAATTGTTGTCAGCCATGAGCTATTGGAATTCATGCTTTATTATTTCGAACTCTTGCCACAAGAAAATGTGAAAAAGTTGAAATTTGATTGTAATTGTTGTCAGCCATGAGATATTGGAATTCATGCTTTATTATTTCGAAAGATTGTCACAAGAAAATGTGAAAAAGTTGAAATTTGATTGTAATTGTTGTCAGCCATGAGATATTGGAATTCATGCTTTATTATTTCGAAACATTGTCACAAGAAAATGTGAAAAAGTTGAAATTTAATCATAATTGTTGTCAGTCATGAGCTATGAAAATTCATGCTTTATTATTTAAAAATGTAAAAAAGTTGAAATTTGATTGTAATTGTTTTCAGCCATGAGCTAGCTATTGGAATTCATGCTTTATTATTTCGAACTCTTGCCACAAGAAAATGTGAAAAAGTTGTAAATTAATTGTAATTGTTGTCAGCCATGAGATATTAAAATTCATGCTTTATTATTTTGAAAGACTGTTACAAGAAAATGTGAAAATTTGAAATTGAATTGTAATTGTTGTCAGCTATGAGCTATTGGAATTCAAGCTTTATTATTCCGAACGATTGTTTAATACAAGAAAATGTGAAAATGTGAAAATTTGATTGTAATTGTTATCAGCCATTAGCTATTGGAATTCATACTTTATTTCTTCGCATGATTTACAAGAAAAAGTGAAAAAGTTGAAATTTGATTGTAACTGTTGTTAGCTATTGGAATCTCCATTAACCCTTTTCTAAAATACAACGAGTCTGCAGCAGACAGTTTTTAGAACATGGAGGAAAAATAGAGAGTTTTGGAGATATGTCCCCACCTAAAATTTCCCGTGTTCCTGAATAAGATTATTTCAATATAGAAAAGCGCTTAACAGTGTGAAAATTAGCATGATTGCAGAGGTGTCAGAAAGCTTCTATATGAGGGAAAGGGTTAATGTTGAAAAATATAAGGCTTTGTGGATTTCCCTCTAGGACTGTAGACTAGCATCTGGATGATCATATTTGTGACTGTGGCAGTTCATAAATTATCACCATGTAAACACCATGATATAACTGAAGTGGATCATGGTACCCTTTGGACTTTTCAACCAACTAAGATCCAGTTCAGCCTGCACCTCTGTGCAATTTGATCAGGATCTTTGCAGGTCACAATCTAGTTGTAAATAAGAAAATTCCTTCTGTGCAATTTTTAGGGAAAGCCTATCTTATGCATCATGATTTCGTTATTTCAGGGTCTCAGCATAGTAGGTGTCCAGCAGATTGATCGAGTCGTCGAAGTTGTGGAAGAAACATTGAAAGGTAAAACTTTTCTTTTTTTTTCAACAATGTTATTCACTTCAAAGGCATCAATAAGTATGTGTATGTCATATATATCTATAGGCGTATTGTCTTTTCTGCAGAGTAAAATATCCTTTCTTATTTTAGGACATAGTGTGAGGCTACTAGGGCAGAAAAAGGAGGCTGGAAAGAAAGTTGGAGGTGCAGCCCTTAATTTACCCAAGATAAGAAAAAATCCTTTAATAGAGATTATTGCGATTAATACTGGGTAAGTAGTGAGTCTTAAAGGGACTGGACACCATAATGGTCCAAAATCGTTATATTTTATACTTATTCTAATTAATCCAAATTTCGTCGATATATAAGTAACGTAATGTTGTAGAAGGTCGTACAAGTCTTGTTTTTCATTATTTCATAGGAAATAAGCAGTTAAAAAAACGTCTGCTCCGTGTTTTCCCGTTTAAAAATACCGTGGAATTTCCTCTTGCTCATTTGAATTTGTGGATTCAATTCGGCATTCTCTAACACTATCGACTCATTACATTCATGTATGCGTGAGTGTAAGGAACGACAACTCTGCGAAGGAGATTGTCAATTCGGTTGTAGTGATCACGTGATAAATATACAGCGATATTTTTAGGTATACTGGGTTACTAACCCAGTAGATTTTACAATGCAAAATAACGAAAAATCTCTGCAATATTAATAGTTTGCATATATTGTAGTACATCAGTCAGCAAATCTTAATGCCTTACATGCAAAAACATCAAGGTAATAGCAATTTTTAACAATTTTCTTTTTTTTTCGCTTCTTTCTCATATGGGATTCAGTCCCTTTAACTACATAATGAACATCAGAGCAACAGATGAATATTTCAGGCAATAAGACTTTCAGTCATCATTTTTAGAATCAATTATTTTTTTTGTTTTTTGAAAGTTTTTTTTTCAAAAACTTAAACTGTTTTTTATCTAGTTTTACACCAACTTTCATATAACCTTGAGACAGTTTATGCTCATTATGAGCAATTTCACCTTTTGTCACAATGTTTTCAAAAGTCCTCTGCTGCCGACCCGGCAGAAAGCGTCTGGTTAGGGTTATATTAAAAAATAAATTAGTATGACTTCTTATACAAAAGTTAGGTTAGGTGACAAAAGGTTGACAGTGAAATAAAAGATGGTTTATGGCTTTTAATTAGGGAAGGCAATGAATATTCAAATAATGCTATATCATGATTCAAATATTCGATTAAAATCAGGAATATTCTAAAATATATATATATAAATCAAATTGAGGGTACTTCAAATTTGTACCCACACTTTTTTGTTAAAAACTGCAAGTAAAGGGTTATTGATGGTCCATATTATGCATATTATAGAAGCTGTTAATACTGTAGATAACGTGTCGGACAGATAAGCTGTGTAATTATATGTTGATTAGCATAACGTTACTGGGAACATTTCGTGCCCATTTTTCGTCAATATTTCAGTTACATGTATATATATATATACAGCAAGAGTATGGTTAAATTGCTCCTAATGTGCAGTTCCACATTTTTACTCTCATCGACCTTCGCCCTTACGACGGTCCCTGACGGATTTGTCATATTTTGAAAAGATTTGAGAATTGGGAACATTTCACGTAATTTTTAACAGTGTTAAAGATGTATACGTGGTAATCAGAACGGAAATGTAAATGCGAATTCTGCGAGATGAATAAAATAAGACAACAATAAGATAACTTTACGGCAAATAACAAATTTATAAACTCTTTGTTGGCAAAGTAGCACATATAGGTTGAATATTTGAACATTAAATACTTTTTTTGTATTCGTTGCCATCCCTACTTTTAATGTACAGAAAAATCTGTGATAGAAGGACTTTTACCGCCAATATCTGCAGCACTTGTAAATATCAAAATCACATAAGGCAGAACAGATGAAGGCTGAGAAGTTTCTTGAAATTGGTTCCTAATATAGTAAACTCATAGAGAGAACAAGGACTAGAGTGGTCATGTTATAATTTCTAAGCAATGTGCTGGACAACATTTACCCTTTCCCACATACAACAAATCTGCAGCAGATGACTTTGAAATCATCATGGCTAATGTATAAAATAACAAAATAAATGAAAGTCTCATAATTGAATAAAGATGAAAACAATGTAGCAAAAGAGGGAAATCACTCATTCTGAGCAATTTCTGCTTTTGTCACATTGTTTAAGTGTCATTTGCGTTTCTTGCAGAGGCATCAAGAAGCCCCTTTATGTGGGAAAGGCTTAAATGAAGAGAGATTTTGAGTAACTTTGTTAACACTTTGGTTATTTTAGGTGTCTCAACCAGTGCACATATTGTAAAACAAAACACGCTAGAGGAGAACTAGGAAGTTACCCACCTGAACAAATTGTTGCTAGAGCCAAACAGTCTTTTGAGGGTAACATTTTCAAACTAATGATCTAATTAATAAAGTACCGCCTCAGTGGTGAAGTGCTAGAGCATCCACCTTTGAAGTGGGATGTTGCAGGTTCAATCCCCAGCCAGATCATACTAAAGTGGTAGTTATGGCTGCCCTCCTTGGGGCTCAGGGTTCAGGGTTGCGGGATTAGCATTAAGACTGACTGACTGGAGCAAGGATAAATGGACCAGTAGAACTGGTAACTCAACGGGGAAATGCCATGATATAACTGATAAATCAGTTTTTGGATTGTCTGCCTTTATCATTTTTCTAGTTTTGGCCACTTTCTCACATATTTACGGGTACTAGCTTCTGGGCTGGATAAATAAATAGATTGTGATCTGAAGATGAACAGTATACACATAAACCATATTTCTAGCATAGCATGAGTTATCCTCCTTTGTGGGTTTTAGATTTATATGTCTGGCCATTTTCTAACTTTTCTACCTTCCTGCATGGCTACACATGTGTTTTGTTGCTCCTTATTTGTTTAATTGGGGTTTTACGCTGTTTTCAACATTATTTCAGTTATACCATTGGGACAGTGCACTTATTCATTATCCCTGGGTTAACAAACAGAACAAGGCTAGGAAATTTGCCTTGCCCAAAGGCACTCCACCATAACCATTGCATCAGGACTGGGGATCGAACCCTGAATGCCCTGTTCCAAATCCCTGTCGCTAACTACTAGGCTAATGTGCATTGACTATAGTTTTAAAATGTCAAGAACATATTTATTTCATGTTATAGAGGGAGTGGTAGAGATATGGCTGACTTCTGAAGATCTTGGTGCCTATGGACATGACATAGGCGTCACCTTGCCCGAGTTACTATGGCAACTGGTTGAGGTGATTCCAGCAGGAGCAAGAATGAGGCTGGGAATGACAAATCCACCGTACATCCTTGAACATCTGCCAGTATGTATTATATATTTATGTAACCCTTTCCCACATAAAAACACTTTTTAGATGCCTATGCAGCATACAACCTTTGCCACAATGTTTTTCAACTCTAGTTAATTATTTATAGAGATTGTTTACATTGTTGCCAAAGTGTTTTCAAAGTCGTCTTCTTCAGATTTGTTCTGACAATGTTCTCAAAAGTTGTTTGTTGCCAAAAAAAATACACAAAGCATTCTTTATATTTTTAGCTCACCTGAGCACGAAGTGCTCAAGGTGAGTTATTGTGATGGGCTTTTGACCGGCGGGCGTCGTCCGTCGTGCGTCTTCCGTGAACTTTTTCTCCTCAGTAACCAGTGGGTCAATTGGGATGAAACTTCACAGGAAGCATCCTCACAATGACCTCACCAGAATTCCTTCAAATTTTTGGGATCCATGCTGAATTCTGGTTTCCATGGCAACGAAATGAAAAAAAACTTTAAAAATCTTCTTCTCTAAAACTGGTTGGCCGATTTTCAAATAATTTTGTAGAAATGTTCCTTGGATGACCCTCTATCCGATTCCTTCAAGCCATATTGATTGGTCGAAAAACATGGCCACCAGGGGGTGGGCTATTTTGCCTTATATTGCTATAGTGAAAACTTAAAAAATCTTCTCCTGAAAGTGTCAGGCCGATTTTCAAAATTGTTTGTAGAAATGTTCCTTAGGTGACCCTCTATCAGATTCCTTAAAGCCATGTTGATTAGGCGAAAAACATGGCCACCACAGGGCGGGGCTATTTTGCCTCATATGGCTTTAGTGAAAGTTTAAAAAATCTTCTCCTCCGAAAGTGTTTGGCCGAAACTCAAATATTTTTTGTAGAAATATTGCTAGGGTGATCCTCTAACAGATTCCTTCAAGCAATGTTGATTGGTCAAAAATTATGGCCGCCAAGGGGCGGGGCTTATATGGCTAAAGTGAAGAAAAAAAAAATCAGGTGAGCGATCCAGGGCCATCATGGCCCTCTTGTTTATTATGTTTCACTGCTTACACTTTTGATTTGGGGTACATGACATGTCAGATGCTGGATCCATACAAATGCTCCTGGTACTTCATATTTCTTTTGTTTTTTGTTAGTACACAAATAATTAATATGATTGTATGCCATCAAATAAGCTATTCTGGCCTTCAGCCTGGACAGCTAAAAATTGCTGTACTGTTCAGAGGCTATAGATATAGAATAATATCAATTGTAATTGCTTGTAGGAGATAGCGAAGATACTGAAGCATCCTCGTGTCTACTCATTTTTACATGTACCAGTACAGTCAGGCTCGGATAGCGTGTTAATGGACATGAAGCGGGAATATTGCCAGGCAGACTTCAGAAATGTGGCAGATTACTTGAAAGAAAAGTAAGTTACAATTTTTTGTGTGGCATGTCTTTGCAGGGTGTCACTTCTGTGTTGATGGGACATCCAGTATGACTGTCAGTCCAATGTGACTTTGTTATAGATACTGGGTATTGATGGCCAATAATAGATAGAAATAATCTTGTGTAATATAAACACCTAATATGCTATTTTAAGACTTATTTTCGGCTGCTTAACCCTTTCCCTCATATAGACGCTTTCTGACGCCTCTGCAGCAGACGGCTTTTTAAAAACATAGTGAAAAAAGAAGAAATTGCACAAAACGTGCAATTTCTCCTTTTGCCACAATGTTTTCCACTTTTTGTCATAGGTTATCCATTCAATTATAGAGATATTCTATGTTTTGACAAAATATGTTCAAAGTCGTCTGCTGCAGAATTGTCGTATGAGGGAAAGGGTTAAGGCAGATGGGATATTGTCCATCTGAAGCCATATCTAAGTTAGCCTAGAGGGACTTGATAAAAACTTTAGGGAAATGCCACAGCAAGTTTCACTAAGATTGCCTATATTATGTCCCCTCGGATTTATAATGTATAAGTACTGTATATGATATTTTATATCACAATTACCTTGTGAACACTCTAGACTCCAGGGCTCTCACTAGGGGGCGATTTGGGCGAAGTTGTCGCCTAAAAATGTCTGACTTCGCCCATTCACTCGATCAAAGCGAAGTCGACTTCGCCCAAAATCTCAGTCAAAGCGAAGGTGACTTCGCCGACAATTTTGTCCTACTGTTAAAATGATCACGGTCACGCACCATGTCGAATCGATGTATACAGTTCTCGATATACACTGTTGCGTAATCAGTTATTTGACAACTGAGAGTGTATATCGGTTAAAAGCTGAAGAGTCTAATCATTTAACACACACAATGACGTGAACCAATCAAAATCGTGCCCTTAAATCAAATTTGCATAATCAAAGCACTGATTGTCATATCAAATGTTATGACGCCCCCCTAATAAAACATTAAATACGTATCGGATGTAAATGAGATGGAAGTCGAATTATGTTTTAACCCTTTCAATAGTATAAATGATATTGTGAATATATTCATGGTTTAATGAGATAATCGTCTTCAATAATTAAGAAAATGATTTTTTTTAGATATTTTTTTTAGGGGTTTCATAATAAATGCTGTAGCATGGGGGTGTCATAATATTTGGAATTAACCAATCAAAAGACAATACCTCAATTCTACTTGTAAAGAGTGTGTATGTTTGGCCGATACAAATAATTTACGTTGTTTATGACACTTACGACAGACTTCTTTACAAAATGCCTGAAACATTTACACGGCGAGTAAAATTTAGCTTCATTAATTATATTTCGGCGACTTTAGAACACAATGTTCGGATCGCAAACCCGATACAAATAATTTACATTGTTTATGACACTTACGACCGACTTCTTTACAAAATGCCCGACACGAATGGACGGCGAGTAAAAGGTAGCTTCATTAATAATTTCTGCGACTTTAGAACATAATGTTCGGATCGCAACTACTCTTAGGGAAAAACAATTTTAGAACTTCATGTGATAATCATAATTAAAATAAAATAATAAAACATTCATCATTATCCCAAACGATGCGATTACGATGCGATGCGGTTACGACGCGTTACGACACACAAGAAATATCACTTCTACATTAAGTCTCCCCACTTCTCCCTAAAGTCTCCCCACTTCGCCCTAAATTGCCCGGAGGGAGAAGTCACTTCTCCCTAAAATTTAGGCCTAGTGAGAGCCCTGGACTCTAGGTCATCAAATCATGATCATATATAAAACTGCTTAACCCCTTTCCAATATATAAACACAAATTGATGCAAATGAAGCTAAAGCCTGTTGGAAATATTTCTCCTTTTGCAACAATGTTTTCAACTCTATTCAATAATAATACTTGTATTTATTGAGATTTTCTTTTACGTTTTTTAGCTCACCTGAGCACAAAGTGCTCAAGGTGAGTTATTGTGATGCCCGGCACGCATTTTCCATCAACATCTTCTTCTCTGTAACCAGTGGGTCAATTGGGATGAAACAGAAAGTATCCTCTCAATGTCATCGCCAAAGTTCCTTCAATTATCTTTGATCCATGCATAATTCTGGTTTCCATGGCAACCAAAGGAAAAAAACTTAAAAATGTTCTCTTCCCAAACTGGTTGGCCGATTTTCAAATAATGTAGAAATCTCCCTTAGGTGACCCCCTATGAGATTCCTTGAAACCATGTTCATTGTTTGAAAAACATGGCAGGCGAGGCGGGGCTGTTTTGCATTATATGGCTATAGTGAAAACTATAAAAATCTTCCTTCTCCAAAAGAATCTGGCCAATTCCAAATATTTTTGTAGAAATGTTCCATGGTATTTGGTTGGTGAAAAAAAAGTTATTGTGGTAAGGATGCATAATTTATATGATTGATCCAGGGCCATCATGGCCCTCTTGTTTAGATTATTTCAAAGTCGTCTTCTGCAGATTTGGTGTTTTTGGGGAGGGGTTAAAAGCAGGACTTCCTAAGACTAGTTTTGACCTCTTGCAATCATAAATCTGCCTTGTGGCTCGAAAAATATTTGGTACGACAAAGCATTAAATAGACTGTGTGAAGAATTTGTTATCAATTAATATGGTATGCCAAAAAGAATTTAGTCCTCCAACCAAGTCCATACCAAACAAATGCTGGTTAAATGTAAACAGGAAATTTAATATTAGAATGATACTTCTACATGGACATCAGCGAGTGATGACACTATCATTTATAATTGTATATATCTGTGCAAAGTACTTGCAATAAGCATGACATTTGTGTATACTTTGAAAAATGTCCACATATTGTTGATTTCAAGATAGGGTATGATGAGGGGCAAATTTTGACCTGGACTGGTCCAGATTTAAACATTTCAGGAGGCTGAGTGAGCCCTGTTTGTTGTTTTCCACCAAGTGGAAATGTTGAAAGTATCAGCATTTAAAATATTAAAGTGACTTTTAGATTCTTTAATTTAACTTTTGAATTTTTGTACTGCAATTTTACTTCCAGTGTACCTAACGTTACTATAGCAACAGATTTAATATGTGGGTTTCCGACTGAGACAGAGGACGATTTTGAAGAGACAATGCAACTTGTTAAAGATTACAAATTTCCTAGTTTATTTATTAACCAGTTCTTCCCACGGCCTGGTACGCCGGCAGCTAAAATGCAGAAGATTCCAGCCCAAGATGTATGTATATTCATTGTGATGATTACCTGCGAAAAGCCAATGTTATTGTAATTATTACAAGGGTGACAAAATCACTGCCTGCAAATCCATGCTGAGGATCCTAATGGATACTGCTTAACAGAAGTTTCCTGAAGATAATGGTGAACGGTGCAGAGCCAGATCAGACAGTGGTTGCGCGGGCAGATCTGGATCTACACTGGTCACAAATTCGTTCTGGTTGTTTTCTTTCGCACTTCACTGCTCATTTAATGAGTTGACTGACTTAGAAGTGTGATCAATTGAGATAAATTCTCCACCGTCTGTCTGTCAGGCTTTCACTTACATGACTATGCTGTCATGGTTTTCAGCTCAACAAAAGCTCGCAGCTCAAGCCAGGAAAGCTACTTTTTCTATTTATAAATATCAGAGAGCATTTTGTTATTTTCCCTGTAAAGATCTTTTTAAGTTATTTGACTCGATGATAAAACCAATATTATGCTACGGAGCGCAAGTATGGGGCCATACATATTCAGAAGTCGTAGAATCTGTCCACTTTGATTTTTGTAAAAGATATCTAAAACTAAATAGTAAAACAAATAACATGGTAGCATTGGGAGAATGTGGAAGATATCCTATTTATATTGATTATTATTCTTACTGTATTAAATATTGGTGTCGTTTGTTAGTAATGCCAAATAACAGATATCCTCGAGTTGTTATTTAATGCAAAAATCCTTGGATGATGTTGGACGAAGAACCTGGAGTACTTACGTCAAAAACTTACTTTTTCTCTATGGTTTTGGCTATGTTTGGATTGCACAGGACGTTGGAAACGCCAACCATTTTGTCAAATGTTTTAAACAGCGCTTGATAGACTGTTTCAAACAAAACTGGCATGTACAAATCAACGCATCTGGTCGTTGCCATCATTACAAACACTATAAATCTCTGCTAAATACTGAAAGATATCTGTTGATTGACATCCCATTCAAATATAGAATAGCTCTTGCTAAATTCCGTTGCTCGAACCACAAATTTAGCATCGAAACTGGTTGTTACAATAATATTGATCGTGAACTAAGGATATGCATCTACTGTTTTCAAAAGTTAAAGAAAAACATTATTGAATGTGAATTTCGTGTGTTATTTCAATGCCAAAAGTTTGATCAATTAAGAACTTTATTTTTATTTGATTGGTATGTAGGTGACACCAACATTGATGATTTTTATACATTGCTTCAAAACGACAATCCTGATATCATAAAAAAACTTTCATATTTCATATGTATGTTAATGAAAACATGATAAGGACATCATTCTCAGCTATATACTATTTGTTAAATATAATGCTTCGTACTATGGGCCGGTGGCCTAATTACTTTCAATAAAATATTTGTCATTGTCATTGTCATTGTCATCACATGTGTTTCTTCAAACACTCTTGTTATGTGAATTGTCTATGTCTTTTATAGTATAGTATACCAATTGAAGGTCCAAAAATGACAAAAAAGTTATTTATGGTATGGCCGTTTGATTGTAAATTTCAACTCCAGTCTCGTCATGGATAAGGTATAATCAATTTCATGATAAGAGATTAATTTATTTAGTTTTATACATTTTGTTATTACAGGTAAAAAAAAGAACTAAGAAAGTGTCTGAGCTTTTCCAGTCATATCACCCATATACACACAAGGTAAACTTCTTGATATATTTCAAATACGGGTTTGATCCTTGGCCGGGTCATACCAAAAACTATAAAAATGGCGCTCAGGATTAAGGGTTTCGCAATATGACTGACTGACTGGTGTCGGGATAAATGGACCAGTAGTACTGGTAACTTACCCAGAAAAAGTTGGGATATAACTGAAAAATTCTTGAAAGCGGTGATAACCCTTTCCCTCATACAACATTTCTGCAGCAGACGACTTTGAACGTATTTTATCAAAACATAGAAAATCTCCATAATTAAATGGATAACCAATGACGAAAATTGGAAAACATTGTGTCAAAAGGAGAAATTGCACGTTTTGTGCAATTTCTTCTTTTGTCACTATGTTTTCCAAAAGCCGTCTGCAGCAGAGGCGTCAGAAAGCGTCTATATGAGGGAAAGGGTTTAACACCAAACAATCCATTGAATACATGAGCTGCATCTGGCGATTTGTCTAAATGACGTATCATTAACGTGGTCATATAAAGGTATATTGGCATAAAGATAGTTGGACTACGTTTCTAGTGTTTTTGTCGAACGATCCATTTAGGACTTAATAACACGTATACACAGTAAAGACTGTGTTGATGCGCTGTATGCTTTAGAAACACCAGTCACTAGACGCGGCTCATATGAATTGACATTGATTATAGAAGGCTTGGACGTTGTAGAGAGTCCGACATTTGACTTTATTGGATTTGTGCATCACGATCATTTATTCTCTTTATTGTGTTTTTATGCTGTTTCAACAGAATTATCCATGATCACTGGGATGCTAGCCAGACTTAGCCGCCACCATAAACCTTGGGTCTGACAAGTTTCCCCAAGTGTGTTGCTTTTCTTTTCACTGAAGCCAATATCATTTGTTAAGTTGGCAACAAACAATGACCCATTAAGGATCCTAATGCTGAAGAAAAACTTGACTTGTTTGCCTATAATTCTCCTTTCTTACTCTATCATTCTTTCAGCTTGGAGAAATTCAGACGGTGCTAGTTACAGAAATATCTCATGATAAGCAATATTACGTAGGACATAACAAATCATATGACCAGGTCAGTTAAAAAAAGAAATTTTGTCTTTTAACTTATTACGATATATGACAAATCTGCAGCAGACGACTTTGAAAACATGTAGGCAAAAAAATGGAAAATCTCTATATATATGAAAGCATAATTTTTAATTATATTAAGAGTTGAAAGCATTGTTGTAAATTGAGAAGTTGCTTATTATAAGCAAATTCTTCTTTTGCCTTACTGTTTTCAGATTTTCTTGCCGCCCCTACATGTTGACAAGGGTTAATGATCACCCATATTGAATGGTTAATTAATTCTGACTTGTGCAACGCCTTCTTATCAAACATGATTTATCTTTTATTGAACCATTAAAAAGATCACAAATTTAGAAGTTGCTAAATCAAATACAAAAACATGGCAATCCCTTTTAATATTGCTTTTTACAGTTATTTTTTTGATAAACTATAATGATTTTATTTATTCATTTTAAAACTTTTCTTTTCATTAAATGTTATGAATTTGGAAGACAGGTTTTTACAAAAGCTTTTAGATATGTAACTCCTTATGCCTAGATAAGTATTCAGTGTGTCTCTTATCCACAATGTTTTTCTTATTAACCAACCAATCCCTATGTTCATAGTATACATGGCTCCAAACTCTCCTTTTGTAGATCTTCTTGACCTCATCATAATTTAATCTGCAGCAGACGACTTTGAAAATATTGAAACTCTTTAATAGTAAAAGTGGATTATTGAAAAGAGTTAAAACATTGTGACAAAAGAAGAAATTGCTTTTTTTGAGCAGTTTCTCCTTTTGTCACAATTTTTTCAAAAGTTGTCTGCTGCAGAGGCGTCAGAATGTGTCTGTATGTGGGATTGGGTTAAATAATATGTACAATACAAGTCCTCTTGTGACATTGTTGTAGGTACTTGTACCCAAAGATGAAAATCTAATGGGAAAGATGGTGGAAGTAGAAATTACGGAAACAGGGAAACACTTCATGAAATGTTGTTTGCTGAAAGATAAAAAGCCAGTAAGACCTGAAACTGTACCCCCTCCACTGGAAAAAGGAAAAGTCTCCGGACTGTATCAGGTAATGAACAGATTTTCAACTTAACCCTTTCCCTCATAAAGACGCTTTCTGACGCCTCTGCAGCAGACAGCTTGTTGAAAACATAGTGACAAAAGAAGAAATTGCTCAAAACAAGCAATTTCTCCTTTTGCCACAATGTTTTCCACTTTTAGTCATAGGTTATCCATTCAGTTATAGACCTGGGTTCGATCCCCAGTCGCGGCACTACGGTCATGGTGGAGTGCCCTTGGGCAAGGCACATTTTCTAGCCTAGTACTGGTTTGTTTACCCAGGGATCATGAATAATTAAAATTAATTGCGCGCTAAATGACCTTAGCTGTCGATGCACCATAAAACAATATACATTCATTCATTTATTCAATTATAGAGATTTTCTCTTTTTTGAGAAATTATGTTCAAAGTCGTCTGCTGCAGAATTGTCGTATGAGGGAAAGGATTAACTTTTTTGCATATACAGCAAGCAAATCTGCAGACAACAACTTCACAAACATTCAGTAAAAAATATGGAAATCCTCTTTAACCCTTTCCCTCATACGACAATTCTGCAGCAGACGACTTTGAACGTATTTTGTCAAATAATGGAAAATCTCTATAATTGAATGAATGACCTATGACAAAAAGTGGAAATCATTGTGGCAAAAGGAGAAATTGCACATTTTGTGCAATTTCTTCTTTTGTCACCATGTTTTCAAAAAGCCGTCTGCTGCAGAGGCGTCAGAAAGCGTCCATATGAGGGAAAGGGTTAAATGAAAGAACATTTATTGGATAAAGTTGAAAACATTGTGACATAAGGATGAATTGAACAATAACTAACAATTTTCCACGATATTTTCAAGTCTGCTGCAGAGGCATCAGAAAGTGTCTGTATTCGGGAATAGACTGATAGTATATATATATTGCTCAATTTTCTACATAAAAGACTTTAAAAATAAATGGAATCAATGTTCATCCTTCTGCTTTGCCCTTAAATTTGTTTTTGTATTCTGATAAAGTAAATTCAAACAGAATGCAGTAAATATCTTCGAAACATGTAGGCAAAACATGACAATTTAAAAGAATTGAAAACATTGTGACGAAATGAGAAATTGCTCATCAGGAATTTTCCTTTGCAACAGGGTTTTGAAAGGGAATGTCTATTTACTTGTAAAACCCTTGTCTGCTTCTCAAACCCTATGTTGTGGGTACTCAAAAGAGTCATTTCAGAAACACAATTCTTTAGAGTACCCACAACATCTACCTTTTTCTACCATCTACATGGTTTATATCTACCTTTTCCCACATACAATAAATCTGCAGCCGACGGCTTTCAAACATTCAGGCAAAAATTTGGAACGTACCTATAAATTGAAGTGGAACCAATTGACAAAGTTGAAATCATAAAAAGTACTCATAATGAGCAATATCCTTTTGCCTCAATATTATAAAATTTGTGTGCTGCAGATGCGTCTTCAAGTGGGAAGGGTTAAGAAATTAGGTAGATATTGCAGGATATGTGTATGTGTACTCCTCTTGATCTAGGACTCTGTATGTCATATGCACATTTGTTTATTGCAGGACAAGGTTGTATTAGAAACGTCCGGATTGTGGTTTTTTGGAGCAGCTATGGTAGTAATGGTGTTAGCAATAATCTGGAGAGTGTATGGACTTATTTCACAACTAGTAACTTGATACAGACAAACATGTGCCTTGAACAGTGTCAGAAAATGTGTATGAGAAACCACTTTGCAATGTCAAAATTGTTCTTGAACAGTGTCAGAAAATGTGAATAAGAAACCACTTTGCAATGTTAAAATTATACTTCTTTAGATGTATCTCATTAACTCTTTCCCACATACAACAAAACTGCAGCAGACGACTTTTAAATCATCTCCCTAAATGAAGACTTACTTATTGAATAGGTTGAAAACATTGTGTCAAAAGGAGAAATTGCTCGTTTTGAGCAATTTTTTCTTTTGTCACAAAGTTTTCAAAAAGTCGTGTGCTGTAGAGGTGTCAGAAAGCGTCTACATGAGGGAAAGGGTTAAAATCAGACCAAACACTTCTATGTACGTATATAGCCAATATACGAGCGTGCGAGTTTAGGTCTAACTTTTAATGGTAAATTACCCAGGAAAGGCTGTGATATAATTGAAATCGTTGAAAGCAGCTTAAAAAAACCATACAAACGATCAAAGACAAACTTTGAAATTGTGATAAAAGGAGGATTTTTTTTTACAATATTCACTACATCAAACGCTGTTTTAATCAGGGTAAGGATTAACAGATAACTTATTGTGAATCGGAATGCTTTAATTGCTAAGGCATTTCATGTTGCAAGGAAAGTTAAAACCTATCACATAACTGTCTCCCTACCAAGTCAGGCAATACAAAAAAGATATTGTTTAATTGCAATATCGCCCTTTTCTATCACTTCTCCATTATAACCTTGTCTGTTTTTTGAAGAAAAAAAGTCGGGCTATGACTATACCCTTGGCACAAAAACAAAACTTTAACTTTACCTCATAACTCAAAAACAGTAACGCTTATTCAAATGAAACTTGGTACACATGTACCTAGGAACAATACACATGTCTGTACCAAGTCACATAACTTTGGCTTAAAAAATTATTCAGTTATGCCTCTTTTTGGACATAGAAATTCATACAAAATGTTAACTGTTCCAACATTTTCAAGGAAACGTGGTACTCATATCTTTAACAAGTCACATAAATCTGGCATCAATAATGTTTCAGTAATGCCCCTTTTTCGACTTAAAAACCCCCAGACGAGCGTTGGCGTTCTCCTGTTTGTGTGAATGTCCGTCTCACAATAAAATTATTTACATATTGGCAGAGAATGTGTGTTCCTTTAAACCCTTGTATTCCACTAGTCTCTAAGTTTGAAAACATAATGACTAAAGAAGAAATTGCTCAAAACGAGCATTTTCTCCTTTTGCCACAATGTTTTCCACTTTTATTTATAGGTTATCTATTCAATTATAGAGATTTTCTATTTTTTGACAAAATATGTTCAAAGTCGCCTGTTGCAGATTTGTCATATGAGGGAAAGGGTTAAACAAATAACACTGTGAATCCAAGTTGTGCAAATGTTTTGATGATTTGTTTTTTCTGTATAAATTGAACTGTCACAATCATCAGGAATACATAACAAAGTTTACATCCAAATATCATTAACCCTTTCCCACATACAGACACCTTTTGACACCACTTTGTCAACTCTATTCAATAATTATAATTTCATATTATAGATAATTTTCCTTATCTTTGCCTTGATATCTTCAAAGTCGTCTGCTGCTGTTTGGTTGTATTTGGGAAAGGGTTAAGTTGACCTTGTTATGCTTTTTCATCATGCAGCAGTTCCAATTTACACATACTGTTGAGATTTGACATACTTTGCCTAGGTTTCAATGTTGTCTGCTCTGCTGCACATTTGTTATAATTGGGAAAGCGTAAAAAAAAAATGCATATGTTTTGAAGGTAATGTTGTCTGGCATTGGTTGACTAAGACCAGTTAGAATTTTTATGAGATGTTTGACCTTGTCTGTACTGAACAAGTAAGTTCTTGGATAAATGCATATTAATGTGGTACGAACCGATTTTACCTGAAAATATTAAAATCTTAAACTGATATGGTTGTGGTTGTTTTTAGCTCCACTGGCTCAAGTAGAGCTTACGTCATGGCAAAATGTCCGTCGTGCATGCGTGCGTCTGTAATCTTTTGCTTCGAACGATTTCTCCCTTACCACTTGGCCAATTGGGATGAAACTTCATAGGAAGCATCCTCTCAATGTCTTCTCCTAAATTCCTTCAATTTTTTTGGATCCGTCCAAAGTACTGGTTTCCATGGCAACAGAAAGAAAACCAAAGCGAAAACTTAAAAAAACCTTCTCCTCCGAAAGTGTCGGGCCGATTTTCAATTTTTTTTGTATGAGTTCCTTGGTGACCCTTTTTCAGATTGCTTCAAACCATGTTAATTGGTCGAAAAACATGGCCACCAGAGGGCGGGGCTATTTGGCCTTATATAGCTATAGTGAAAATCTTCTCCTTCGAAAGTGTCGGGCCAATTTTCAAATAAGTATGTAGAAATGTTCCTTCGGAGACCCTCTATCAGATTCCTTCAAGCCATGTCGATTGGTCAAAAAGCATAGCTGCCAGAGGGCGGGACTATTTGGCCTTATGTGGCTATAGTGATAACTTAAAAAATCTTCTCCGAAAGTGTCGGACCAATT
This sequence comes from Serripes groenlandicus, assembly GCA_031761405.1. Taxonomy (NCBI): domain Eukaryota; kingdom Metazoa; phylum Mollusca; class Bivalvia; order Cardiida; family Cardiidae; genus Serripes; species Serripes groenlandicus. Next base: position 167,819,679 of record JASEVX010000001.1, on the reverse strand, counting down.
TTCAAATAATATTTAAGAAATGTTCCTCATCAGATTCCTTCCAGCCATGTAGATTGGTCGAAAACTATGGCTGCCAGGGGCAGGGCTGTTTGGATGGAGCCTCTTGTTTTGTAAATTAATACTCCCTTTCTAGAATTTTTATTGCAGTGAAATTCCTTCACTCAATATGTCAGTAAACAAAGAGTGCCCATATTGCTTCTCTGGCATTATGCAAAAATAACCAGTCATATATGACAAAAACAGTTTATTGACCAATCATAGCAATCTGAAAGGTGTCGCCGAAGCAACATTTCCTCAAAATGATATGAAAGTATGCCAAATTGTTTTCGAGAAGATTTTTTAAAGTTTTTACTCTAGCCAATATAAGGCTTACAGCTCTGGCAGTCATGTTTTAGACCAAACAACATGTCTTAACCCTTTCCCTCATACAACAATTCTGCAGCAGACGACTTTGAACTTATTTTGCCAAAACATAGAAAATCTCCATAGTTAAATGGATAAACCTATGACAAAAAGTGGAAAACATTGTGGTAAAAGGAGAAATTGCACGTTTTGTGCAATTTCTTCTTTTGTCACTATGTTTTCAAATAGCCGTCTGCTGCAGAGGTGTCAGAAAGCGTCTATATGAGGGAAAGGGTTAAAGGAATCGGGTAGAGGGTCAACCAAGCAACATTTCTACACAAGATATTGGTGGAACCAATGGATGCTCCCAAAAGTATAGCCAGGACACAGGAATGATAATATGCACATATCCTCTTTAAGTGAAGTTTTTCATATTGTTTCATTGAATTCAAGTAAGCAGTTGCTGAGAAATAGCCAGAACAAAATTAATCTGGGAACATAAAAAGGGCCATAACCTGCAGGTTAGATTTGGTGGTTGGGAAGGGTTGTATTAGTTCCAATGCAATGCATCAAGTAGTTAATGAGATGTAGTTGCATGCAAAACTTTAACCATAATTTCTAAGTTGAAAAAGGGCTATAACTTGTATTATATGCAGGACAGAGTTATCTAACTTAATTATTTACATATGTGTCACTGTGCGGTTGTTGTATGCAGTTTCTATGCAATGCATCAAGTTGGTAATTAATGTCATTGTACGCAAAACTCTAATAAGAATTTCTAAGTAAAAAAGGGCCATAATTTGCAGAATAGAGTTATCTTACTTGGTTATTTACATAGATGGGATAGTTTGGAAGCACTGTAGACAGTTTCAATGCAATACATCTAGTAGTAACTGATCTATGGTGTTATATATGTACTTGTTTGCAAAACCTTTACCAAAGTGCGACGCCTACACAAGTAGAAAAGCTCTCATATTCTCCAAATACTCAAGCTAAAAATGTCAGAAACATCTGTATGTGGGAAAGGTTTGATAGCTTTTCCATATTTCTAATTTAATTTTAATTAAGAAACAATGATTTTTATCATGTCTGTATATTTCTATAAATCCTCATAGTATATTATGGATGTCAATTTCTCATTTATTGGCCTGAAAAACTGGTAATCATAAAAGCGTCATGATTTTTTTTAAGTCTTCACTTAAGCATATCAGGTCATAAATTGAATCTTAAGCACAGAAACTTGGTATCAGGTGTATATCTGATCCTATCTCCAACATTTTGTAGAAATAGAAATCCTGACCATGCCTATGTAGATAATTTGTTATTTATAAGTTGTTTTATTAGCAAGGCAAGATTTCGTTCTTCAACTAGCACGAAATTACCTTTTCTATCTGAATAGACATTTGATATGCCAGGCCCAGGAACCTGCTTGTTATTACCTTGGCAGGGGAACATTAATCCGTTACACAAACCCATTGACACGCAACACATCGGACCAGCCATGACCAATACTAGTATTCGAACATAAATGAAATATCATCATTACACACATTCTGACCAAATTTAAAGCTGCTGGAGTATAAAATGAGGGCTCTAGTATTGTGACCTAGTTTTCTACTGGGTATGACCTATTTTTAAACTTTCATAAAGATAAGATGCAAAAAGGCATAATTTGACAATCTTGGAAGAGGACCACTAGACAATGCTACATACCAAATATCTAAGCTCTAGGCCTTTTGGTTTCAGCAAAGAAGATTTTCAAAGTTTATTCCCTATATAACTGGGTATAATTTTGAACAAACTTTGCAGAGGTCCACAAGACAATAGTTTCAGACTGGAAAATTTTCAAAGCTTTTCCCTATTTCCTTGGTTGGGCCAATCTGATTAATCTTGGTAGAGGACCATGCTACATACCAAATATCTAAGCTCTAGGCCTTTCGGTTTCAAACAAGAAGATTTTTTAAAGTTTTTTCCTATATATTTCTATGTGAAACGGGTGACCCCCGGGGCGTGGCAAATTTTGACCCCAGGGATATTATTTGAACAATCTTGAAAGAGGACCACTAGACATTGCTACACACCTAATATCCAAGACTTTCGGTTTCAGACAAGAACCTTTTTAAAACTTTTCCCTATATATCTCCATGTAAAACAGAATACACTGGTATGGGGGGGCCAATATTGATGTTGGACATAATTTGAACAATCTTGGTAGAGGACCACTAGGCAATTCTACACACCAAATATCTAATCATTTCGGTTTCAGACAAGAAGATTTTCAATGGGTTTTTTAAATTGATATACCTCCCTTCGAAGAAGAAGGGGTATATATGAGTCACTGTGTGGGGCTGTCGGAAATCATATTTTGTCCGGCCTATTTCTTACTGGGTGGAATTCAATAAAATTGAACATGAAGCTTCTATACCAAGAGATGTAAAGGGCTTATAATTGCATGTTATTTTACATAGTTATGGCCCTTTTTCTTATTAAGTATGGTGTAGGTCAAGGTGCTGTTTTGGGGGTATTCATCATCTTCAGTGATAGTTCTAGTTTTGGTTGCCATGGCAATCAGAGTTCAGCATTCAAATTAATTTTTTTGAACACTTTTGCAAGGTCACCTCCCAAGGATCCCTGTGAAGTTTAATCAAAATTAGCCAAGCGGTTTAGATGTCATTTTAAGGAATTTTTTATGGATGACAGACGGACGGAGAGTGATCAGGAAGGGCTTCATGCTCATATTCTAAAAATGTGAAAGTGGGTAAAACTTACAAATGCTCAATAATGGGAAATAAAATTTAACAAGAGGGCCATGATGGCCCTAGATCGCTCACCCGAGTTATGCAATGAAATTTCTAAATGCAAAACACATGACCAAGTCTCAAACTGCTGAAATGAAACTAGAATGGAGTGCTCCGCGGAGCACGTGTGTCACCTGCACCTGCTCATTGAAAGTGTGACGAAAAAGTGTGACAGACAGACAGACGCAGGGTGACAAAAAAAACCAGTCTCCCGAGTGTTAAAAAGATTTTCCTTCAATATGGCCTTGAGACCTAGTTTTAGTTTCGAACTTGACCTTAACATCATAAAGACAAACATTCGGCCTCTAGAGTGTTAACAAGATTTCCCTCAAATTTGGCATTGTAACTGTACACAACTCATATTCAAACTTTGCCTACATATCATCCGGACAAACATTCAAGTTTCAATATTTTCCAGTTAAAAATGCAACCTCGTGTTAACAAGATTTTCCTTCAATTTAGCCCATTGACCTAGTTTTCGACCAAATATCATTAAGACAAACTTTCAAGCTGCTGAAGCAAAAATTGCGGCCTCTAGAGTGTTAACAAGATTTTCCTTCAATTTGGCCTAGTGACCTACTTTTTGACCCGCCATGACTCATATTCAAACTTGGCCTACCTATCATCAAGACAAACATTCTGATCAAGTTTCAACATTTTCAAAGTAAAAATGCGGCCTCCAGTGTTTACAAGATTTTCCTTAAATTTAGCCTAGTGACCAACTTAATGACCCAACATGACCCATATTCGAACTGTGCCTACATATCATCAAGCCAAACAAAGTTTCAACATGCTTAAAGTAAAAATGCGGCCTCCAGTGTTAACAAAGTTTTCCTTCAATTCGACCTCGTTTTTGACTGGACATGACCCATATTCGAACTTGGTCTACATATCATCCTTCAATTTGACCTAGTTTGTAATCCAATATGACCAATATTTGAACTAGGTCTACATATCATCAATACAAACATTCTGACGTTTCAAGTTAAAAATGCAGCCTTCAGATAGTAAACAATGTTTTCCTTCAATTTGTCCCAACATGACCCATATTGGAACTTAGCCTACATCAAGACAAACATTCTGATGAAGTTTAAACCTGCTCAAGTGAAAAATGCGTCCTCCAGCGAGTTAACAAGATTTTACTTCAATTTGACCTAGTGACCTAGTTTTTTCATATGGCCCAGTTTCGAACTTGTCCAATATTTGATGGAGATGAATGTTCTGATACTTTCATGAAGATCCGATGCAAAATGTAGTGTTAAGGCAATTGTTGACGCCGGACAACGCACACTAGACGGAATGTGATTACAATAGCTCACCTTGAGCACTTTGTGCACAGATGAGCTAAAAAGGCCCACAACTCGATCAATTATCGTAACAAGCTGATACTATGCATATCTTTTGCTACAGAGTTTCATCCGATTCCAGTCTGCAGATGCCGAGAAAATTCCCAGACAAGAAATGTGACAAACAAACGTTCAGACAACCTACAATCTATATCAGTGGAAAGCCAGACTTATTACTAAGGTCTTGTGAATTCTTGTGGTAAAAATAAACAAGAAAAATCGACTGTTCTTGAACTTTGTTTATTCTTGGCATATTTAGAGAGTAATATCGAAGACCAAATACAAACTTACAAAAAGCTCAGCAATGGCAACTTTAACTTATTGGTGGAACATTCATAACAGAAAATATAATGGATTATAATGTTCTATTTCAAACCATAATCAATTTTGAAGGAAGTAAGTGAGAAATGGAGAAACTGCTTTTGTCAAGCCTTTCTCCATTTTGTAAGCTTTTTTCCTTCAAATTTGTATAATAAGAAAAAGGACCATAAACACTTTATGGAGCGACTGTAATGGTTTAGTTAATTATTTGCATGCAAACAATGTTCCTTAATATGAGAGCTTGTATTAATGTTCTAATATACAATTTGTTGCAACATGTACTTATAACTTCTAACATTACACTATGCATCTAACCCTTCCCCGTCGAAAGATGTTTTGACTTGTGTGTCCTTTACAAATCGTTACATTCTATTTGTTCTTGGTGCGAAACATAAAATGCGGCTTGCAATTCATCCACCGAGTTATAACAATAGCTCATTTGATTAATTACTACCATTTTACAAGGTCATCAAAATGCTTATCAGCAAAATAAGCAGATTTTTGTTCCCTGTATATAGATAACAATTCCTTCATAATGAGTTGAATAAAAGACACCTTATTGGGGGAAAAGTTGACCCTATCCGTCTGTACTATCAACAACTTACAGGTAAATATTTCATCAGGATGTTAACGTTTACTTAATAGCAATTTCTATTTGCCCCAATGTTTTCAAACTCCTTATGATTTCCAATGCATTTTCAAAGCAGAGGATCGTGAATTGTCATATCAGCTAAACATTTGACCAAACCAAAATGATATATGCGAAGGGACTGTAGAAGAAATTTTATTAACAATATGTGGCAGAGTTCAACAACACAACGCTGCAAAAAGTAAGTGGAAAAAACACAACTAGACAAAAATAATGAGTCAATGACAGTGCAACATTGATGATAATGAAAACTTATGTTATTACATTATAAAATAAGAAAAGGTTGGATACTTCAATACTGACATTTTGAGACAGATAAGCAAAAGAAATGATTACAATGACAATATCTTTGTTTATTTAAGATAAAATAATGATGGTCTATTGCTGAAAGAATATTTCAAGTTCATAGTCCTTGAAAGTTATTCAGGTGTCCCTAAATAGTATATTGTTTATCTTTCCCACTTCTTCTTAGTGTAATAAATCACTGGTTCCTAGATTTATGTTTCAAAACTACAATAGATACACTAAGCAAGACAATTTAATAACAGTTATACAAGATGAATAAGGTAGTTATTGCTCAAAATGAGAAATGATTAAATTTTCCACAATGTTTTCAATATTTGTCCACCTTCATTGAAGGAACATGAGCCAAATAAGATGTTTCTAACACATAGCACATTTCAATAAAAGGATAGAAATCACTGTTATGTATATACAGAACCAAACTCCTAACCCGTAACAAAATACTTTGGATCAGTGCATATAATTAATAAGGCAAATATACAGCACACCACGCACACATGAAGTTATCTACAAAACTTTATCCCTTTCCCACATATAGATGTTTTCTGATGCCTCTGCAGCAGATGTCTTTTGAAAACATTGTAACAAAAGTAGAAATTTCTCATAAGAAGCAATTACTCTTTTTGCCACAATGTTTACAACTCAATTCAATAATAATATTTTCATTTTAAGAACTATTTCATGTTTTTGCCTAGATGTTTTCAAAGGTGTCTGCCGCAGATTTGTTGTATGTGGGAAAGCGTTAAAGTGAGTCATGAAGACAATAGCACATTTTTCGGTTAGGTCTAACTAACACTAATATACTCCAAAATGAACCAAAATGATTTACAGGACAGAAAACAATAATGATGAGGGTTAGTTAGATAAAGGATTGTTTTGTTATAAGCAGTGTTCTTTATCCACCATCAGATTACTGCGAACAGTGCAGATCAAGATTGCAACTCTCATGTTTTCTCCCTGAGGAGGATTTCATTCTCCAAGATGTCAGATTGGAGGCATTTCACTAACTGTACAAGCTAGTAATGAACATATGCGAACGTAGTTCTATTGTGTTTTTTTCTTCTTGTTTTAAATATTAATATGGCACAAAATATAGAACTATATTTCCTAAATTTCACCGCAAGTAGCTTTTTAGGTGTTATAATTCAAAGATGATTCATTTTGTTCAAATGATTTTCTTAGCTTGTCCAACTATGCTCGAAGGCAATATACTTTCTACACTAAACCTTAAATTACATGTGTGAAAAATAATGCTATTAATGTCACAACGTCCACTGAATTCAATTGCAACATTCAACCAAGACTGGTCATAATAGTGAATAGAAAAAAAAAAATAAAAAAAAATACAATCTGTTAACTACAACAGTAGATGCATGAAATCCAAAGCATTTAAATTTCTAATGAGATTCACTTCTTTGTCAAAGATGTTTTTATTCGCAGTTTATAGATGCATGCTCCAATCAATAGTCCTTATTGAAAACAACACTAAGATATTGATTAATCCTGTCAGTTTGGATGTTGGTTTAGTCTATTGACTGGTGGTGCTGACATCATCGTCAGACATTAGAGCCATCTTATTCCTTCTGACATCTTCTATTTTCTTTTCCTGAAACAACAAATAAAGTATCACATAAAGCATGGGAAAAGAAACAAGTATTTCTAAATATTATTTCTAAACACATCTGTTGCATGCCTATAGCTCAGTAAGTTAAAGTGTGATGGACGACAGAAGCGATCACCCTGCCAACCAAATATCCTGGCTTCAAGAAGGTTCTGATATTTGCGAGTATTTGGATAGTTGGCCCATAAATCAGGCAAGTTTTACTGTTTAACACACAATTGCAAAGTAACAATAGAAGAATTTTTCAGATCATCCAAGCATTTATTTATTTAAAATTTTCAACATTTTCCGTTTGTAACAATCTGCAGCTTTTAATGTCTTTTCATGTCACCATATTTTAAGTGAAAGGGAAGTATGATAAAGTATTCTAGATAGTAAGATGCACTAAAAAAAAGTATAACAAAAATGTAAACACAACCACTCTTTAACACGACACAAAAGTGAACTATTACATAGCAATCATTTGGCCATGTTCCAGCTGTCCACAAGAGGTGTTTAGTATTGATGAGTTAGTCTCCATGTCCGCGGGGACTTGGTGGTGTCGACAAACTCCAAAACCTTACATGTTCTCGGTTCTTCTTCCTCTGTTCTTGAAGGTATTTCTCCCGGTTATCAATGGCTTTCTGGACCTTCTGTAGCACTTTTTCCTCAGAGTACCTGGATTTGGACAAGATGTGGTGGGATTTGACTACCTCCTCAACGTGTTTTTCCTGAAGACAAGCGAGAAAGCAAAAAACTAAAAGTTCAAGACTACATACCAACAACAAAAGCATGCTTGATAAACAATAAAACTTGTTCAGCTAAGTTACAACATGAGAGCTATCTTTTACTATAAAATTATATATATCTAGAAGGTTTTTTGTTTGACAAGATTTGATTGAAGAAGGCTATTAATCTTAGTACAGCCGTTTGTCCATAACTTTCTTTTACGCAGAATAATCCTCCATTTAAAACAATAACATTTCCGTAACTTGAATCTTTTATACATGTCCATTTCAATAATTCATCATAATACATTAAAACTGATCAACCTGGCATCAACTCACATGCTCTTTCAGCTTCTTAACAATGGCATCAATTTTAGCATTTCTGTTCTCTTCCTTTACGTCAAGGTTTCTCTTTATTCTCTCCTCCAGTTCCTTTGTCATTTCATCACTTTTCCTGCAGATTTCCTCTACTCTCAACAGCTGTTGTGTCCAAACATGGAATATAAAGGATATGAGGTTACTTCTGGATGCGGCAGTTTTAGGGTATGCATGTGGCTCACAACAAGGCATGGCGGTGAAAGCAGTATGCATATTAAGGTGCATTACAACACACAAATCTATTTATACAGGGATCCCAATATATTTTCAGTATGAAATTCAAAGACTTTCAAAAGATAATCAATAAATGGTTTTGAGATATCAAATGACTCAAAAAATGTTGATTGATTCATTTGTCTTATTAGTTTTCAATCCAGGAAGCTGACAGACTGATCGTCACATTTAACCCTTCTAAAGGCGCTTGTATAACAATAATACCAAAGCACTAATATGCAATCTTGGTCTACTTTGTTTAATTTCTTCCACAAAAATAATGCAAGTAACCATAGCAAGGTTATCTGTATGTTTGTTTTCTAAGTTTTTGGAAGGCCTTGAAGAGTTCAAGCACTTTTCCAGTCTTTAAGTTTGAGGGGGATCCCTGTTTTATATAACTAACAGCAATACAACATACATACGGAGCTGAAGTAAATAAAAATATCTTACATTTGTAAATTGACATGTTTTGCATTGCATTTGGAAGATTCCATGACCCATTTTAAGAAATATCAAGATAAATGTGTTGAGATTGGCTGGCCTGGCACAGGGTTCAAGCAGTCAAAAGGTTTATCCTTTCCTTCATATAAAAGCTTTCTGACAACTCTGCAGCAGACAGCTTTTTGAAAACATTGTGACAAAAGAAGAAATTGCTCAAAACAAGCAAATTCAGAGAATCATGGTCCCCCGCCAGGGTCAAGGTCACAAAAATTGGTATTGATGGAAAGGGGTTGTCACAAGGAATACACATGTGAAATATGAAAGCAGTACCTATTACGGTTCAGAAGTAAGGGCCATAACTCCGTGAAAAATCATCCAACCGGAACGCAAACACGATATGCGCATCTACACTTGGTGGTGATCCTTCCTATGAAGTTTCATAAAATTCCAAAAAGCGGTTGCAGAGAAATAGCCCGGAAATGAATTTAGTCATACATAGCCTGATGGTGGAGTAAAGGGCCATAACTCCGTGAAAAATAATCCAACCGGAACGCAAACACGATATGCGCATCTACACTTGGTGGTGATCCTTCCTATAAAGTTTCATCAAATTCCAAAAAGCGGTTGCAGAGAGATAGCCCGGAAATGAATTAAGTCATACATAGCCGGATGGTGGGGTAAAACTCCGTGAAAAATCATCCAACCGGAACGCAAACACGATATGCGCATCTACACTTGGTGGTGATCCTTCCTATAAAGTTTCATAAAATTCCAAAAAGCGGTTGCAGAGAAATAGCCCGGAAATGAATTTAGTCATACATAGCCTGATGGTGAAGTAAAGGGCCATAACTCCGTGAAAAATAATCCAACCGAAACGCAAACACGATATGCGCATCTACACTTGGTGGTGATCCTTCCTATGAAGTTTCATAAAATTCCAAAAAGCGGTTGCAGAGAAATAGCCCGGAAATGAATTTAGTCATACATAGCCTGATGGTGGGGTAAAGGGCCATAACTCCGTGCAAAATAATCCAACCGGAACGCAAACACGATATGCGCATCTACACTTGGTGGTGATCCTTCCTATGAGGTTTCATAAAATTCCAAAAAGCGGTTGCAGAGAAATAGCCCGGAAATGAATTTAGTCATACATAGCCGGATGGTGGAGTAAAGGGCCATAACTCCGTGAAAAATAATCCAACCGGAACGCAAACACGATATGCGCATCTACACTTGGTGGTGATCCTTCCTATGAAGTTTCATAAAATTCCAAAAAGCGGTTGCAGAGAAATAGCCCGGAAATGAATTTAGTCATACATAGCCTGATGGTGGGGTAAAGGGCCATAACTCCGTGCAAAATAATCCAACCGGAACGCAAACACGATATGCGCATCTACACTTGGTGGTGATCCTTCCTATGAAGTTTCATAAAATTCCAAAAAGCGGTTGCAGAGAAATAGCCCGGAAATGAATTTAGTCATACATAGGGGTAAAGGGCCATAACTCGTCAAGGTCACAAGGTCAAAAAAATTGGTATTGATGGAAAGGGGTTGTCACAAGGAATACACATGTGAAATATGAAAGCAGTACCTATTACGGTTCAGAAGTTATGACCAAGGTTAAAGTTTTTGTGACAGCGTGACTGACGGACTGACGAATGAGAAATAATAGTCCCCAGCTTTCGCTAAAAGCGGGGGACAACAAGCCATTTCTCCTTTTGCCACAAGAAAAGACATTCTTTGAGTAACATCACTCTCTTCCTGTGATATCTTTTCACAAAACAGAGAGAAGAGAAAGAGAGAGAGAAGAGAGAAGAAGAGAGAAGAAGATAGAACAGAGAAGAGAGAAGAGAGAGGAGAGAGAAGAGAGAGAAGAGAGAGAAGAGAAGAGAGAAGAGAGAAGAGAGAAGAGAGGAGAGAGAGAGAGAGAGAGAGAGAGAGAGAGAGAGAGAGAGAGAGAGAGAGACCCCTTTACTCCTTTTAATAATCCTATTATTCCGACTCTCATGCAATTGAATTATTTTTTTATCAATAATAGTTAATACATGTTCATCCTTTGATCACAATATGCGATAACTTGTTTCATTTCCATCAATCAGTAATTTCAATTTAGAACTTCACACATGCATTTGATGCTGAATGCTCCAAATATAACTGATGGGTTAATGAGCTCACAAATGAGAAAGACAGTGCACAGTGGCAATCAATAAACGTCTATAACAAGAATAGATTTTTCATTGCACCAGACACCTCCAGGAGACAGAAACTGTATTGCAGCGGGGAGAGAAAGCATGGGCCATTTTGTCTCACTTTTTAACCCTTTCTTTACATTGCAAGACTGGTGCTCTTTCATTGAGCAACTGTATCCCGACTTGGTTGAGTTGACTATAGAACATTGGATTCCTTTACTCAAAAGGAGAAATTGCTCCATTTGCCACAATAATTTCAACTCCATAAAATAATCATGCTATCATTTATAGAGATTTTCTATATTTTGGACTTGATCATTTCAAAGTTGTCTGTTGTAGGTTTCTTGTATATGGGAAAGGGGTTAAAGCTAATAAAATAAGATGAATCATATCACAGTAAAGAAGCTACATAGCTTTTTATGTAAACACAACAAAAACCACACACATACAAAAACTGTTATTGTGTAAGATGCTGTTATTTCAACCTTTGACACTGAATATACTTACTCATTTTCACTTTTTATCACTTTCCCACATACAGACGCATTTTGACGCTTCTGAAAACATTGTGGCAAAAGGAGAAGTTGCTCATAATGAGGTGTCTGCTGCAGATTTGATGTATGTGGGAAAGGGCTGTACCACTTTTGGTGATGACGATATTTAACATATCTTAATTTTGAAGAAAACAAAAACATTTTAGCTTCAAACTTAAGAGTAAGAAATAGTCACGGTTATTACTCATTTCTGAATTCATAATTCAGATGTAATCAGTATTAAATCTTGCACAGTAATTATTGATATAACTGAAATAAAACAAAATTAAAAATCCTGTTAACTAATAACCCTTTCTCACATACACAAATCTGCAGCAGACAAAATTGAAAATTGAAAAAAAAGTGGAAAAAAAAATAAAAAAAAATATGAAAATTCTCAATAATTGAAAGTTTAATTTCTAGTTTTAGATTGAAGAAGAGATTGCTCTCTGTGATAAATTTCTGAATTATCAGTGTTTTAGAAAGTCACCAGCATAAGACGCTTCGAAATGCATCTGCATGTGAAAAAGAGAAGCATAGTTTCTCAAATAAACCAATGAAAAGCACGACAAAAAGTACACAAAGACAACATCAGAATCTGTGATCATTATAAATGAAATCTAATGCTGGGTAACTTACATGGTCTCTAAGCCTTCCCTGTATGTTTTGGATCTGAGCTTCTCGATTTTCCTTAGTCACTTCCATCGAGCGGCGCAGCTTTTCCTGTGTAGCTCGGGAGAAGCTTTCATTTTCCTGTTGAGCTTTGGCTAAAACTTCTTGGGCTCTTTCTTGGCTCTTTGCAATTGATGCCAATTTTTCAGCTTCGATAGACTGCAGGTGAATAGAAATCATAAATTAAAGGGAATCAGAATGACCAAAAACTATTTCAATTTATTTTACACTTCTATAAGAATCAACCCTTTCCCACCTGTAGACACATTTTGATGCATATACAGCAAACAACTTTTTTAAGCATTGTGACGAAAGGAGAAATTGCTCAAAACAAGCAATTTCTCCTTTTGCCACAAAGTTTTTCAACTGTGGGAAAGGATTAACTTTTGACGACAATTTTATCCAAGTCAGTCTCCACTGTTCCAGGGAGCTATACAGATGTCTGTACCTGCAGGTATTCAATTCTAGATCCAGCTATTTACTTTATCCCTTTCCCACATGTATACATACCACATATCTGCAGCAATCTCTGAACATGAAGGTATAATTACTGAAAAGAGTTGAAAACTTTGTGGCAATGTTTTCAAAAGTGGTCTGCTGCAGAGGCTTCAGAAAGCGTCTATAGGTTGAAAAGGGTTATGAATGTTTATCTCTTTCCCATAGATTGTGCATTTTTAAAAATCTGCAGCAGAAAACTTGACCAATTAACATGGCTTGAATGAAGAAATTGGGTAGTATGTGGCCAAAGTAAACATTTATAAATACCAAATTATTAAAGAGGACCTTGAGGACTGACAAAGGGAGATCCATATTACCTGTCTTGAGCGACCTTAACCCTTTCCCACATATAGACGCTTTCTGATGCCTGCAGCAGAAGACTTTTGAATGATGAGCAATTTCTACATTTGCCACAATATTTTCAACTCCATTTAATATTTACACTTCCCTTTATAGAGATTATCCTAATATATGTGGGTATGTTTTCAGTTATATTAGTATCTTTACTGTCCCGTCCTATCCGCCTATTAATTATATATAAACCTAAATGCATCTTCTGACAAGAACTAGAAGTGTGTAGCCCCAATAGTTCTACACCAAGGCTGAGGTACTATTTCATGATAAGTCCAGATTTCACATGTTAACCCTTTTCCCAAATACAACAAATCTGCAGCAGACGACTTTGGAAACATGTAACTGATTCTAAGCAAAATTACGGAAATGCTCTAAATGTTAGTACAATTATTATATTGATATTAAAACACTATTGCAAATGAAGAAATTGCTCATCATGAGCGTGAGAAAGTGTTTGCATGTGGGATAGGGTTAATACAAGTATATCATGTATTATTTTTCTAACAGCTGTCTTAACACTACAGAAAATTTCTTTAAATGAAGAAATAGTCAAAAAGAGTTGAAATCATTAGACATTTCTCCTTTTGTCGCAATGGTTTCAAGTTTGCTGATGCACTTTTGTCAAAATGCATGTTTGTAGGTAAAGCTTTCCCACTAAGAGAAACATTTGCAGCACAAGACTTTATAAAACATTGTGGCAAAAGAAGAAATAATTGCTCATGACAAATTATATTCTTCCAAGCTATTAAAGATTTTCCATATTTTAAATAAGATATTTTCAAAGTTGTTTGCTGCAATTTTGTCGTAATTATGGTATAAGGTGTTAACCCTTTCCCTCATATAGACGGTTTCTGACGCATCTGCAGCAGACAGCATTTTGAAAACTGAGACAAAAGAAGAAATTGCTCAAAATGAGCAATTTTTCATTTTGACACAATGTTTTCCACTTTTAGTCATAGGTTATCCATTCAATAAATAGAGATTTTCTATTTTTTGACAAAATATGTTCAAAGTCTTCTGCTGCAGAGTTGTCGTATGAGGGAAAGTGTTAAAGGGCCTGGCCCATAAGACAATAAGATAGGGACACATACCAATCTCCTCTCCTCTGCTTCTTGTAGTTTCTTGACAATGCGCTCGTGTGTAATAGTTTTTTCTCCCTTTGGAGGTGATGGGGGGCGGATTTCTCCCGACGCCGGTTTTAAGATCACTTCGTAGGCAACTCCTCCAGTGTTTGCCCTTTTCATTTCTGGATGAAGACATGAATGAAACATTTAGTACATTTAGTACATGTATATTTTTTTAAATATTATTCTTTCCATTTCAAAAGAATCCTAACCCTGTCCGACATACAGACACTTTCTGACTCTTCCGCAGAGTTGAAAACATTTTAGCAAAAGGAGCAGTTGCTCATGATGATTTTTTCAACTCATTACAACATTTTTGGCTGGAACAAATCTGCAGCAGAGGACTTTGAAAACAATTAGTCGAAAATATTGTTGAAACATTTTTGGCAAAAGGAGAAATTGCTCGTTGTGAGCAATTTCTTCTTTTGCCAAAAAGTTTTCAAAAGTCGTCTGCTGCAGAGGCATCAGAAAGCGTCTGTATGTGGGTATTTTACAGACTCATCAGTTTACAGAAATAAATGCAGATAATATGACAAGACAAGACTTTACAAGGCTGTCTAGACATGAGTCGTTGCTTCCTTGACCGACAGTATCTAAATCAATAGTGCCCTGACAAGATCAAGTCCCTCAAGAGTTTTAACTTATTATGTACAAATTTGATTTGTTTTGTAGCATGTTTTGTTAACCAGCTAAGTCTGCAGCAGAAGACCTTGAAAACATCTAAACAAAAGCATGGCAAATCTTTATAATACATAATTATAATTCAACAGTAATTATTGGGTTAAATAAGGAAATAAAAGAAAAGACATTTAAAAGTACGATATTTTTCAACAAAAAGTATCCCGGGTTGATGTTTTTATACAAAAGTACACCATGCAGCATAAATATAGTAACACAGATGGAACAACTTTAATATGATTCTATATATACATATAATCATTATCTAGAAAAATATTCATAACTTAACCCTTTCCCTCATGTAGTTTCTGATGCCTCTCAAGCAGACAACTTTTGAAATTAGTGACAAATGGAGAAATTGCTCATAATGTGCATAATTTCAACTCGATTCAATAATCATAAAATCATTTATAGAGATTTTTATATATTTTGGACTTGATAATTTCAGTTGTCTGCTTCAGATTTCATATATGTGGGAAAGGGTAAACATATTTATACATGCTTCAGCTTACTAAACAATTTTAAAACAAAATAATGAAATGCATTCATAAATTTATACTAACAAGCAAATATGTTCAGCAAATCAAGAAGCAATTTTCCAAAGCATAATAACATAATGCAAATGGAAACTCCAAGGCTCTTCCATTAATGATGCTACTTAACAAACATATCAACTTATTTCAATTAAAGATTAAATATTTGTCAAGATGTGAATTCTGATGCAATGTATTCAGTTTGAAGATATCCAATTGATAATTTTATAATTGCAACCTATTTGATTTGAATCATTGAGGTTTGAAATTTGCTTTCCAACATTTAATCCGCTACAGAACACTTATTTATAACCCCCGAGTAACAAACCAGTACAAGGATAGGAATTATAAATGCCTTTCAAAAGTGCAATCCACCATGACTGCCATGAGAGGCGAACGAGTCAGGGATGCCTGGTTCCAAGTCCCTGACAGATTCCTATATGGCGATTGAAACTTTCATTGGGTCAAAAGTTCAACAGAGTACTGCAGTGAACTAGACATGTTTTGGAACTCATTGCCATTGTATAAATTCCATTCACTCGGCTAAAACTACAATAGTTAAAACTAGAGCTATCACCGAAGATGATAAATACCCCCTAGACAGCACCTTGACCTACACCATAACTTAATAAGTACAAGAGGGCCATGATGGCCCTTGAATCGCTCACCTGATTTTATTTTTTTTTCACTTTAGCTATATAAGCCTCGCCCCCTGGCAGCCATAGTTTCCGACCAATCAACTTGGCTTGAAGGAATCTGATAGAGGGTCACCCTAGGAACATTTCTACAAAATTATTTGAAAATCGGCCAGATACTTTTGGAGGAGAAGATTTTTTAAGTTTTCACTTTAGCCATATAATGCAAAATAGCCCTGCCTACTGGCAGCCATGTTTTTTGACCAATCAACATGGCTTGAAGGAATCTGAAAGTGGGTCATCCAAGGAACATTTCTACAAAATTATTTGAAAATCAGGCCAACACTTTTGGAGAAGAAGATTTTTTAAGTTTGCACTATAGCCATATAAGGCAAAATAGCCCCCCCCCCCCCCCCCCTCCCCTGGCGGCCATGTTTTTCGACCAATCAACATGGCTTGAAGGAATCTGATAGAGGGTCACCCAAGGAACATTTCTACAAAATCATTTGAAAATCAGCTTTTGGAGAAGAAGATTTTTTAAGTTTTCACTATAGCCATATAAGGCAAAATAGCCCCGCCCCCCTGGCGGCCGTGTTTTTTGACCAATCAACATGGCTTGAAGGAATCTGGTAGAGGGTCATCCAAGGAACATTTCTACAAAATTATTTGAAAATCTGCCAACCAGTTTGGGAGAAGAAGAATTTTGATTTTTTTTTCGTTTCGTTGCCATGGAAACCAGAATTCTGCATGGATCCCTAAAATTTGAAGGAATTCTGGTGAGGTCATTAAGAGGATGCTTTCTGTGAAGTTTCATCCCAATTGACCCACTGGTTACGGAGGAGAAGATGTTGAAGATTTTTTAAGTTTTCACTTTGGCCATAAAAGGCAAAATAGCCCCGCCCCCTGGCGGCCATGTTTTTTGACCAATCAACATGGCTTGAAGGAATCTGATAGAGGACCACCCAAGGAACATTTCTACAAAATTATTTGAAAATCAGCCTCACACTTTTGGAGGAGAAGATTTTTTAAGTTTGCACTATAGCCATATAAGGCAATATAGCCCCGCCCCCCCTGGCGGCCATATTTTTTGACCAATCAACATGGCTTGAAGGAATCTGATAGAGGATCACCCAAGGAACATTTCTACAAAATTATTTGAAAATCAGCCTGACACTTTTGGAGGAGAAGATTTTTTAAGTTTTCACTATAGCCATATAAGGCAAAATAGCCCCGCCCCCCCTGGCGGCCATGTTTTTCGACCAATCAACATGGCTTGAAGGAATCTGATAGAGGGTCACCCAAGGAACATTTCTACAAAATTATTTGAAAATCAGCCTTTCACTTTTGGAGGAGAAGATTTGTTAAGTTTTCACTATAGCCATATAAGGCAAAATCGCCCCGCCCCCCCTGGCGGCCATGTTTTTCGACCAATCAACACGGCTTGAAGGAATCTGATAGAGGGTCATCCAAGGAACATTTCTACAAAATTATTTGAAAATCTGCCAACCAATTCGGGAGAAGAAGAATTTTAAAGTTTTTTCGGTTTCGTTGCCATGGAAACCAGAATTTTGCATGGATCCCAAAAATTTGAAGGAATTCTGGTGAGGTCATTGAGAGGATGCTTTCTGTGAAGTTTCATCCAAATTGACCCACTGGTTACTGAGGAGAAGAAGTTGACGCACGACGCACGACGGACAAAAGGCGATCACAATAACTCACCTTGAGCAAAGCTCAGGTGAGCTAAAAAGGGCCATAACTCTGTAAAATACCATGCAATTGTAACCCATTTAGGATATGCACATCTCCTTTTGGTATAGAAACTTCAAGTAAAATTTTATTGAATTCCAATTTGTAAGAAATAGGCCGGACAAAATATGGCTTCTGACCGACCGACCGACACAGCAACTCCTATATACCCCCTCTTCTTCGAAAGGGGTATAACAATAAAACAATATAGAGTTTAAGACTGAATGGCTATACATATAATGAGCGATTATCAGAAATGACAGGGTATCAAGGGATTGTTAATTATCTTACTGGAAAATGTCAGCCAAATCAACGGATATATTTGGCATGACCGGTCCTTCCTGTACCAATGGCCTTTACATAACGATTGTTATTACGCCATATAGAAAAACAATATTTATTTATGGCATCCAGTACAGAGGGTCTTGATTGGAGTTCAATATGATTTTCAACAAGTTTTCAGTTATATGACTATGGCCAGTTCCAAGTATCATGTGTTTTCTGGTACCAGTTCTCCAGAAAACGAGCTAAAATGAATTTTGCCAATCTTCAGAAGGTATTTGTAACAACTAATACAAGTCTTTCAATCTGCACTGAATCTCTAGTCTTCACTTTCAATGCAGATCTATATAGAAATGCCATACAGAATGTAGCTTTGCTTAACCATGATTTTCCTCATACAACAAATATGTCAAATCTCTAAAAAGGAGAATAAAATTACTAAAGAGGGAGAAAACATTGTGACAAAAAAAGAAATTGCTCATCATAAGCCTTTTCTCCTTAACCCACATTGTTTTAAAAAGTCCCGTCAGTTGGTCTAATGTAGAAAATTCAAAATCAATCTGCATACATGTGAGAAAGGGATAAAATGATAAAAACTTATAACTCGCTAATTGGTGTTTATATGCTGTAATACAACAAAGGAACACTACTGTAGACAGTGTGTATACTGTATAAACTGTATACATGCATAAAGTATAATACTACATGTACTAATAGAGATAACCAAAAGGGAAATGGTGAAATGGTGAAATGGTGAATTGTTCTAACTTTCTTTCCCTTTCTTGCCATAAACATGCTTTCATAGCTGACTGTGGACAATGCACTCTTTTGGTTGTAGGCATACATTCGTTACACCCACTGGATAGATATGGATGGCATCAAAATTATTTAGCATTACTTTTAACATTTGAAACCAAGAGTGAATGTACTCTACCTAAGACTACCTTGTAAGAATTTATACTCTATGCCGCCACATAATATTTATTTTAGCAGCAACATTTGTTTTCTTTAGAAAGAATGTTTTTGACCCTATTATAATACCACCTAACTACATGAATCATTGCTCAACACAATGGTTTGGCAACATTTTAATGCAAATATAATAAATTGGAAGGTCAAGGAAATTCATTCTTCATGCCCAGCTAAGTTTCAGCCCTGCCAAAACTTCAAAATACCAAATGCTAGAACACTACGTTACATTATTTTGTTTTGTCATGCTTACCAACCTTTGACAGCCTTAACTGATTTAGTGAGGCCTGTGTCACCAGCATAAAGCTAGCATCGGCACCATCTGACCAGACTCTATACTGTTGGCTGCTGTAGCGAATATCTTAAATTTGATATTCCTAGAATTGACTATATATGGAAATTGGATTCTTCAAAATGCAAAGCTGGACAAGTCCATTTAAAATATACAGCATTGAAGGGTTAACTCGGTTTCACAACATAACATTTATAAATGCCTTTTTACCATTCTTTATTTCTTCATAATCAAAAGATTAAAACAAGAGGGCCATGATGGCCCTTGAATCGCTCACCTGATTTTTTTTTTTTCCACTTTAGCTATATAAGCCCCGCCCCCTGGCAGCCATAGTTTCCGACCAATGAACTTGGCTTGAAGGAATCTGATAGAAGGTCACACTAGGAACATTTCTACAAAATTATTTGAAAATCGGCCAGATACTTTTGGAGGAGAAGATTTTTTAAGTTTTCACTATAGCCATATAATGCAAAATAGCCCTGCCCACTGGCGGCCATGTGTTTTGACCAATCAACATGGCTTGAAGGAATCTGAAAGTTGGTTATCCAAGGAACATTTCTACAAAATTATTTGAAAATCGGGCTGACACTTTTGGAGGAGAAGATTTTTTAAGTTTGCACTATAGCCATATAAGGCAAAATAGCCCCGCCCCCCCTGGCGGCCGTGTTTTTCGACCAATCAACATGGCTTGAAGGAATCTGGTAGAGGGTCATCCAAGGAACATTTCTACAAAATTATTTGAAAATCTGCCAAGCAGTTTGGGAGATGAAGAATTTTGAAGTTTTTTTCGTTTCGTTGCCATGGAAACCAGAATTCTGCATGGATCCCAAAAATTTGAAAGAATTCTGGTGAGGTCATTGAGAGGATGCTTTCTGTGAAGTTTCATCCTAATTGACCCACTGGTTACTGAGGAGAAGATGTTGAAGATTTTTTAAGTTTTCACTTTGGCCATATAAGGCAAAATAGCCCCCGCCCCCCGGCGGCCATGTTTTTCGACCAATCAACATTGCTTGAAGGAATCTGATAGAGGGTCACCCAAGGAACATTTCTACAAAATTATTTGAAAATCGGCCTGACACTTATGGAGGAGAAGATTTTTTAAGTTTTCACTATAGCCATAAAAGGCAAAATAGCCCCGCCCCCTGGTGGCCATGTTTTTTTACCAATCAACATGGCTTGAAGGAATCTAATAGAGGATCACCCAAGGAACATTTCTACAAAATTATTTGAAAATCGGCTTGACACTTCTGGTGGAGAAGATTTTTTAAGTTTGCACTATAGCCATATAAAGCAAAATAGCCCGCCCCCCCTGGCGGCCATGTTTTTCGACCAATCAACATGGCTTGAAGGAATCTGATAGAGGGTCACCCAAGGAACATTTCTACAAAATTATTTGAAAATCGGCCTTACACTTTCGGAGGAGAAGATTTTTTAAGTTTTCACTATAGCCATATAAGGCAAAATAGCCCCGCCCCCCCTGGCGGCCATGTTTTTCGACCAATCAACACGGCTTGAAGGAATCTGATAGAGGGTCATCCAAGGAACATTTCTACAAAATTATTTGAAAATCTGCCAAGCAGTTTGGGAGAAGAAGAATTTTGAAGTTTTTTTTCGTTTCGTTGCCATGGAAACCAGAATTTTGCATGGATCCCAAAAATTTGAAGGAATCCTGGTGAGGTCATTGAGAGGATGCTTTCTGTGAAGTTTCATCCAAATTGACCCACTGGTTACTGAGGAGAAGAAGTTGACGCACGACGCACGACGGACAAAAGGCGATCACAATAACTCACCTTGAGCAAAGCTCAGGTGAGCTAAAAATTGCCATTTAACGGACTGCTAAGGAATATAAATGATAACTGTTTACTATCCAAAATTGAATTTTCAAATCAAACATGATTTTCTACGAATATATATATATTTTTTCAAATATAAAGATAGACTTGCATAGAAAGTTATCTAGTAATTCATGTACATGTATTAACCCTTTCCCTCATATAGGCGCTTTCTGACGCCTCTGCAGCAGATGGCTTTTTGAAAACTGACAAAAGAAGAAATTGCACAAAACGTGCAATTTCTCCTTTTGCCACAATGTTTTCCACTTTTTGTCATAGGTTATCCCTTCAATTATGGAGATTTTCTATGTTTTGACAAAATACGTTCAAAGTCGTCTGCTGCAGAATTGTCGTATGAGGATAAGGGTTAACTCCATGCTTATGACACATATATAGTTATACCATCACTTCCCTCAAATCGTAACATTTTTTATAAAACCACATGTTATCAACTAAATATGAGTCTGTCAATGCAAATTAGTAAAACACGATCTTGGAAACAGTATAGACCAGCCTGTATGGAGACTGATCAAGATTTACTTACAAAGACTTCCTTTAAACTTCCGGTGAGCTGTGATTTTTTTTTTTTTAATAAACTGCACAGTTGCAAAGGCTGATGATCTATACCTCAATACCTAAACTATTAACCCTTTTTGCTCATTTATGAAACATCAACATATATATAGAAGAGAAAAAGGTTGCTGAATATGGATCACAGAATTTAAAATATATACAAAAAAAAGAATACACATAATACAGCGGTGACTGACACAATATATACATAGAATAGAATTTGACCTGTCAGCCATGTCCTCTCAAACTATATCTATATAAATCAATTATTTTAAATTCATAAGTTAAAATTAATGATCTATGATATTGTCTGTGGTAATGCTGCCACTGAATGAATATTTTGACTGCCATCATCAATGTAGTTTCTGTGTAAATTGTAATTTTTCTGAAAGTTCACATTTCCCATTGATTCCCAGGTCAAATTCTACAAATATAACTAGGAATAATATAATACTCAACAGTTTCAAACTTGGTACATTATATGCCCATCAAAGGGCTATCACTCTTTCTAAAGGGGATCTGAATGGTTACAGTCTCACTTTAGTGAAAATATAAACATTGTGACTTAGAAAGGTGAAGACAAAATGAGCCATTGGAAAGGTACAACTTGGCATTTAAGAACAATGCAGATCCAAAGTCACATCAAGATCTAAAACATAGTGACAAATTTTAGTGAAAATATGATAAACATTGTTTTTATTAACCCTTTCCCTCATACGACAATTCTGCAGCAGATGACTTTGAACGTATTTTGTCAAAACATAGAAAATCTCCATAATTCAATGGATAACCTATGACAAAAAGTGGAAAACATTGTGGCAAAAGGAGAAATTGCACGTTTTGTGCAATTTCTTCTTTTGTCACTATGTTTTCAAAAAGCCGTCTGCTGCAGAGGCGTCAGAAAGCGTCTATATGAGGGAAAGGGTTAAACTTCAAAACTTTGCGTCGCAGATCTGCAGCTTCTTCCGTCGCAAATGTTTCCATTATATGTTCCACATAACCCCGTTTCAACAGGATTTCCTCGAGTTGTTACATATCCTATTTAATAGACAAATGTCTCTTTCATGCGGCACTTTATAATTATTGATCTAATTCATTCATTTTCAACCAATTTACAACAATCATGGCAGTTGGTAGAACTTAATTCAAAAATATATCAAGAAACTGGAAAAATAGAAAGACAAACAGGTGGATTAAAAACTGTTTGTTTAACAAAATATTTGTAACCTCTATATATAGTGAATGGTAGGGTGTCAAAGGTGAAACATTAAAATAAGAAAAGCCAAAGAAAATCATGTTCAGCCATATCATAAAAGATCTAAATAATATAAGTCTCTCCATCGGAAAAGCTACAAGATGGCTTTTGTGAACAGTGTAGATTCAGTTCAGCCTGAGAATACACAATCTGATCAAGATTTACACTGTTCATATTTACATATAATTTAGACAAGCTTGTTAGAAACTTCTGTCAACTAGCATAGATTCTGATAAGGTGGATCGGAACAAACCTCTGTTCAGAAAAGCCAACTTGTATCTGTTCCAACAGACGGGCCCATGTCACAAAGCACGGTTGAATGATAATAAATATTCCAAAAAGGACAATTCCACATTCACACTAAACAATCACCTTTCCCTTTCCATACAATAACAGCATCAAAGTGGCCGGGTCGGCCCGGGTGTATCTGATGTTGTATTTTGGGAGTTCCACGCATACATGAGAAAATACTCATCCAATTACAAACTGTTCCATAGAAGTACGCAAGAGAAGGATAAATAAAACAAAATATTAGGCACTTTATTAAATTGGCACAAGATCAATAAAATAATGGGCTCTCAAAGTTGGAATTGTTCAAACTCCTTTTTTCGCGATAGAAATCTGAAAATCTTGTTTTGAGCAAATTATTCTTTTCATTAAAACTTTAAATCACATCTTTTCTTTTTACATAATCTTAAAATGTGAATAGAGAGCAATGCATTTTGAAGGAAAAGTTACATGCTTAGCATTAACAAGAACTTAACCCCTGTCCATGAAGTGCAACCAACCCCTGCAAATCACACCAAAAATTTACTGGAGTGTTTCTGTGTAACAAAATGTTAGCAAAGGATAAACCTTTTTCATATGTAGGCGCACCTGCAGTAGACGACTGTTGAAAACATTGACAATTTGTGGCAAACTGAGAAATATTTTCATATTACTGTAGTCTATAATAACACTTACTGACATAGTTATTTTCCATGTAATTTTCTAGATGGTCTCAAATTCGTCTACTTGTTTATTGGAATGGGTTAACCCTTTCCCTCATACGACAATTCTGCAGCAGACGACTTTGAACATATTTTGTCAGATGGTTAACCTATGACTAAAAGTGGAAAACATTGTGACAAAAGGAGAAATTGCACGTTCTGTGCAATTTCTTCTTTTGTCACTATGTTTTCAAAACGCCGTCTGCTTTAACCCTTTCCCTCATACGACAATTCTGCAGCAGACGACTTTGAACATATTTTGTCAAATAATGGAAAATCTCTATAATTGAATGGATAACCTATGACTAAAAGTGGAAAACATTGTGACAAAAGGAGAAATTGCACGTTTTGTGCAATTTCTTCTTTTGTTACTATGTTTTCAAAAAGCCGTCTGCTTTAACCCTTTCCCTCATACGACAATTCTGCAGCAGACGACTTTGAACATATTTTGTCAAATAATGGAAAATCTCTATAATTGAATGGATAACCTATGACTAAAAGTGGAAAACATTGTGACAAAAGGAGAAATTGCACATTTTGTGCAATTTCTTCTTTTGTTACTATGTTTTCAAAAAGCCGTCTGCTGCTGAGGCGTCAGAAAGCGTCTATATGAGGGAAAGGGTTAAGGTCAGAGATCTTGAATATTTCTTGATTAGTATGACAGTTATTTACAGTCATGGCAGGAGTTTGAGCAGTTCCAGCCTTATTTGTGGACAGGGCTAAAGTAATGACATTCTGTATTCTTGGCACAACAATGTAATATTATAGCATTCCAGTTTTATTAACGATGAAGCCAATACTCACCATCATCTATATTTCCTTGATCTTGGACATTTCAAATGACAAAAACTGTTATTTATGGCCAATTTTCTACACTAATTGTACAAACATATGAATATGATCCTTAAATCAGTTGTTCTATCCCGATTGCTTTCATGATTTTTTTCTAGAAATGTGCACATTTACCAAATCTGAATTTACACTTACCAACATACATTATGCTTTCTAACGTCTCTGCAGCAGACATCTTTTAAAAACCTTATGGCAAAAGAAGCAAAGGAGCTCCTTTGGCCACAATGATTTCAACTCTTTTTAATAATTATACTTTCATTTACAGATTTTTACATCATTTACATTATTTTTGCCTACATGTTTTTAAAGTTGTGTGCTGCAGATTTGGTTTATGTGGGAAAGAATTAAAAGAATGATGAAGTTTTAACAATGCAGGTTGTTTGCTCAGTGTGAAACAGTTTTAACTGCTTCTTTAATTGTATATAGTTACAACTGTTTCACACTAAGCCATCAATGTGTACTTTTTGACCAGTGTAATGAAAATTGCTCATTAATGACTTATTTTTTTTCATTTCCAAAATAATTTAAGATTTTCTACTGAAATGAAGGAATCAAAATACATTGTTTTCACAGGAAGAGAGCTGTTCAAAAAAGGATAAAATGTATTATTTCAGGCATGCTTCTTTAATAAAAAAAAATATGAACCATGGATCATATTTCCTGCAATGCATTGATCAACCGTTTCTCACACAATACATCTGCAGCAGACCACTTTCAAAACATCAAGGCAAATATACGGAAAATCCCATTAAATGAAAATATCATTATTGAATACAGTTGAAAACATTGGTGGCAAATGGAGAATTACTCACCAAGTAATTTCTCCTTTTGCAACAATGTTTTTTTTTAAAGTCATCTGCTACAGATGTGTTAAGTCTCCTGCATGATGTTAGAAAGGGTTGAGGGCCTTGATGCCTACAGACTCAGTGGGCCGATATTGATTGGATGTCTCACAGCATTAGTAAGCACTCCACCACACCATAATCTATTCATGTCTGATTGCACAACAACCCTTTGATACTCGGTAATTTACCATTTGAAGGAGTGTTTTCTATCGCCTGTTCCATCCGCACAAACTGGAGGCATTAGTATATTCTTTGTTGGTCATTTATGTACACATGTTTCAAAATATAATAACTCTTTTAATCAAATATAAATTAATATGGAAATTCTGGACATCTTATTGATATCATGAGAGAACAGTTTCAAAACAATTAAAAAACTTTAATAGGAGAAATTGCTGTGATGCATTACTTGTTTTCCAGTAATCAATTTCTTATTATAAATGTTATCTGCTGCAGAGGCATTAACTGTATAAAGTCTGTATAACCCTTTCCCTTATGTAGACACTTTCTGACTCCTTTGAAAAAGACAACTTTTGAAAACACTGTGGCAAAAAAAGTAATTGCTCATAATTAGAAATGAGCAATATCTTCTTTACCCCTATGATTTCAATTCCTTATATCCAGGGATTATACTTTTATTTGGAGAGATCAAATGGCCTAGTTTTCTTGTCTTGTTTACTGTTTGTCTTAAACCGTTTCCCACATTCAACAAATTAGCCGCAAACAACTATGCACAACTATAGGAAATTTATTCAAGAGTTGAATACATTGTAACAAAAGAGCAATTGTTCCTTTTGCCATGTTTTCAAATATTTTTTGCCGCAATGCATCTACATGTGGGAAAGGGTTAAAGACAAGACAATGTAGCATTCAAAAACAAGACTGCAAGATCATCTCTTTGAAATCACATCAAAGTTGTTCAACTTGATTAAAACAAAATGTGTTCAAATAAAGGAAGATTATAGGACTGTATGTATTGATTGAAATGCTCTTTATCTTTTCAAACAGTTTTTTTTACAAACTTGTGGATGCAACTTAGAAACATTCTTGTAAGTCGTTGGAGTTTTTGCACGATGAAAACCTTTCCTACATGCAACAAATCTGCAGCAAATTATTGCGAAAAACAATTATTCAAAAATATGGATGAAAATCAATAATTGTTTATAGTTATAATTTGTATGTATGAGCAATTTCTCCTTTTGTAACAATTTGTTCAAAAGTTGTTTGCTGTAGAGGTAATGGAAGTTGTCTGTTTGTAGGAAAGGGTTAAACTTAAAAGGGAAAGACCATTAATACTTGGTGATTACTGGATGACAAACCAGTTATAGACCAGAAATGGTGCCTTTCCCAAAGACACTCTAGCATAACTGGGGTTCAAAGCAAAAGTGCCCGGTTCCAAATTCCAACAGCTAATCAATCAGCCATCCCAGAATACTTTGAAGTATATGCGGCATAAATTAGCAATATCTCATTATGCAACAATATTTTCAATTCTGCAATAATTGATTGTTTTTAAAAAATATTTTTCATATTTTTGTCTACCAGTAGATGTTTTCCATTCTGTTTCAGTTTTTTTTAAATTTTATTGCATGTGGGAAAGTGTATTTTTTAAGGCAGAACATTATCTAGTCTGAATAGTAATAAATACATGATGGATAAATGACCAGTTCTTGCGGACTTAATCACAATCTAACACTTAACAATAAATACGACTCACCTTGTGTAGTCATTGTGTCTGGTTTAGATTGATTTCTTCTTATATGGTCAAGTCAACTAAAGGCACTGTCAATTCTACTTCCTGTCCCTGAAACCAAATTTGGAAAATAAAATAAACCATACATGTCACCTTAAAAATTAAACAAACTACTGGTAGTTTTGAAATTATAGCAATTAACCTTTTAAGATCAAATGGCATACTTGAATACATGTCATAACCATTCTCTAGTGGCTTCCTAGATGTGTGTATGACAAGGAAGATCCGAATGCAGTGATCAAACTGCACAGATGATCATGCTGACCTGGAGCATGGCAAACTGACAAATAGATCATTGATGCAGGCCAAATAATGATCATGTTAACACAATTATCATAAAAAATACCTTACTAACATAAAATTATAATAAAATAATAAATAGTATAGTAAAGTAAGTCTTGTTTCTAGAATTCTGTTTTGAGCTCTGTGAAGTCTAGTTTACCCAGAAAAAAGTTTTTTCTCCTAACTACATAAAAGAAAACAATGGAAATGAAATTCTTCATTATCAACATTATGTGGCGAAAAAGGGATGCATCACTATAGCTTTTATTCATACATAAAATGGCGTAATATAAAGCTACATTTATCTCCGGTTACATTTTCTTAAATAACCATCATCAAATCATACAAACAATTAAATATGCATAATATTATTCAATAAATATAAAAGGTGGAATAACCAAACCTGTATTCTTCACTTAAAATGACTTGAAAACTGACAAGTCTTGGGAATGGAATTAATCCGGCACGTAATAGAAATCCTGCTTTTTATTTAACACTGATAACTTAAAACTCCATAAAGTACAACAACAAATTAATTCAAATAAACAAAACCTCACAAGATATTTATTTTCATCACCCACAGTAAATCCAGTTGTTCAATGGTCCGTCTTCCCAAGAAGAAGTGAACAAGTACAGTACAGCCTGCAGTGGGATCAGGGTTTTCCAGTGAGCAGTCAGTCAACTACAAGCTTTTCAGTGCTATCCACTGTTCCTGGTCGTCGGAGCTTTGTACACTGCAAGCTCTATAGGTTTCCTAGAGAAGTTGCCAGCCTACAGCCAATGATGAGTCACAGTGTCTATGAACCGGTATTGGTATTTTTATTAGGAGACTGTTAGGGCTTGCATGCAACAGTTTATGTATCATTATGCATGCTAATATTGTAAAGTTCCACAGAAAACATCAATTGCATGTGCAAATACAGAAACAGTTGCATTGAATGCTTTAATATTTTAAACTGTAATTTTAGATATTGATACTGCATGTATGTTTTTTCCCTACTTTTGAAATTGGGTGATTTTCACCTGCAACAAGGTCAAATCATTTTTTTCTAAACAATAACTATTGTAAAACGAGTACATTTTGTATTGGAGCGGTGCTTCATGAAAGCTAACCTGAGAGCATTTGCAAAAGTCCTAAACAAGCAGAAAGTATCTGTCTTGTTGATCAAAAAGAAGACTGAAATGGCAAGCAAGTTTGCAGAGGACCTAGACAGCTGTGCCAATGTGACCATCACACATGATGGATGGACTAGTATCAATACAGAAAGTTTCAGTACTGTCACAGGTAATTGTCTCGCTGCGACGAAGTTGCGAAAGCGAGACTAAGGTGTTGCTTTTCTTGGGACGGCGTCAACTATTCTTTTTCTGAATAAGGATTTTATATTTGGACTAAAGTTATATCTAATACCCTTCTTCACATTGTATGCTAAGGATACTGAGTGTGACCTTCTTTGGAATGTTTTCTTTTTCATTTCTTGTATTTTTTAATTTTGCGTTTAGCTCAACGTTTAAGTTTTGGTTTTTTATTTTTCTTAATAAGTACTGGTACTAGGGCTTTCATATTTGGAATATAGTTACATCTAATACCCTTCTACACATTGTATACTGAAGATGTGTGACCTTTTTGGAGGGGTAAAACACTTGATTTTTTGTGGATTAATTTCAAATTGTGAACACACATTTCATAATTAAGTTTCAGGGTAAAACGTTTGTATTTTGTTATTTTTTTTATTAATTTCTTGTATTCTACGCTGCTTACAGAGCCCTATCTCCGGTTTTTCAACGGAGTTTGATTAGTGGTTTAGTTTCTTCGAACACTTCGATGAACCTTTTCTCAAAATGTATTAATAACGCCGACAGCCGGAGCATTAGCAAAACTGGATTTTGAGAACAAGTTCGTCGAAGTGTTTGAAAAAAACTAGACCACCAATCAAATTCCTATAAAAATCCGGAGATAGGACATTGTAAGCGGCGTAGACTGCGCCATGTTTCATTAACAAGAGGGCCAAGATGGCCCTAAATCGATCACCTGAATGATAGTAAATTAGAAGCAAATATTTAACTGCAAATATCTGTGAAAATTGAATCAGGAGTTCAAATAAAACTGCAAGGAGTGGACACTCAGTAAAAGAAATAGTTTATCAGTAAAAGCCATTTGTATCTAACAAGAACTTTAATAAGAATGGAATTATAAAGTTTTGTCATTTTGCACCTTTCCTGATGCGGCTTTGCTACCCCGTTTGTCAACGAAATTAATATGGCTTGAACAGTTTTTGTAGAGTCACTCAAAGAACATTTCTGCCAAATTATCTTGGAATCTGACAAATGGATTATGGAGATGGAGGTTTTTAAAGTTTGGGTATTTTTCTCAATTTCTGATGCCGCAGCAACAAAAGTTCTACATAGAATGTAAGTCTTTGAACAATTTTGAAAGAGGACCATCAAAGGAACATTCCTGTGAAGTAATGTTGAAATTGGTCGAGTGGAATGGTAGGAGTTGTCATTTGTAGCTAAAAGTTCAATTTACCCCCTTTGTGATGACGCGAGGTTGCTATGATTTTGTAATCAATCAATACGGCTTGTAAAAATCAAGTAGAGGATCACTGAAGTAAGATTCCTATTCAATTTTCTTAATATCAGACAAGGACTTAAAACAAGAGGCCCTATGCTCTACTGGGATGGTTCTAGGTGATCTAAAAAGGGTGAAGAAATAAAAAAGTTACCATTATGGCATTGTTTTTACATTCTTATCAATAGCAATTATTGCTGTCTGACCATGCAAATATGACGTCAAAAGTCACATGGTATACACACACTGATATCGTATACTCTTCATGACACCTTTTATGTTGTAGCTAATGAGTGTTATTTACTTTTGTCGTAAAAAAACATGAATTTTGATTGATTCATACCTTCTCCATTTTTTGTTGGATTGACTACAAATTTTAGACACCTTTAATGAATAATGTTTTTCAAAAATAATAAATTGTTTTTGGCATCATTTTGTGTACTTCTGGTAATTTGTCATGTTTACAACTATGTTTATCTAAATGTTAAAGTTTTGTTATTTTACTTTTTGTCTTTTACTCTTGCATTGATAGTCAAAGCAGGGGACAGCGAGACATTAAACTACGCTTAGTTCTTGTTTTATCATAACATACAACAAATCTACAGCAGACGGTTTCTAAAAACATCAAGACAAAAATATGAAAAATATCTATATATAAAGCAATAATTATAGAAATTTGAATAGAGTTGAAAACATTGTGGTCAAAGGAAAAATTGATCATCACAATGTTTCAAAAGTCATCTGCTGCAGAGGCGTCAGAAAGCATCTCCCCAGGGTTAAAATCATATTTCAAGTCTTTTTGCAATAAACAATGTCTTTTGTTTTAATTTTACAATATTTTTAAGGAATAAATACACATATTATTGAGCACAACTCCTCATAAACTCTCAGATTTTGAAACGTGCGTATGTCCAACCAAAATAGGTGTTCTTTGTATTCATCGATTGCAAATTCTTGATATGACAAATTATTATCATGTTCTTCATATTTTTGTTCAAAGCCCGTTGATTATATTTTTCAGACATGTGGGAGATGAAGAGTGTTGTGTTGGAGACCAAGAAGGTGGAAGGGTCACATACTGCAGAGAACATTAATGAAAATGTGTTGGCTACTGAAGCAAGATGGAAGTTTTGCAGCTCTCATTTATGTAACAGATAATGCAGCCAATAATCGGAAAGCTTTTGTCCTGTTGCAATGGGATAGATTTGGTTGCAACAGACATATACTCTATCTAGTTGTTAAGATTCTATTACCATCCCTGAGGTGTCCAAGCTTATTGCAAAAAGACCGAAAGATAGTCACTTTTTTCCCATACAAGTTCTAGTGCCACAGATATTTTTCTGTCAAAGCAGCAGTTTTTGCTGTGTGAAATTGCCAAGGGTCATCAATTGATCCAAGATGTTATTACATGGTGGAACAGTATATACTGCATGTTTAAAAACCCCAGCACTGTGTCATGGCTACAATTACTGACCCAAATGTCAGCAAGCAGGATGCTTCAAGAATCAAGAACTTTGTTTTCTCCTTTGATGAGCAATTGGTTGTTGAGAAGCCATTCTTAAAGGCAACAAAGAGTGTTTGAGCTGACCAGTCTCCAACCCTTTACAAAATTGTCCAAATGCTTCTGAAATTGAACAGCCTGACTGAAATCTTACCTGATGTCTCCAAACTGATCCAAATTGAACCTTAAAATTAACCAGAGAGACCTAGCTAAGGACAAAGAGCTTAATATCTTAATGGTATGCACGGTCAATCCTTTCACAAAGGGTCTAGATTTCCTTCCCTATTATGACAAATCAAATGCTCATGCAGCATCATGCCATTCTATTGAAAACAGTGCTGGAGCTCTCCTCAGTGTATAATGGAAGTTTTGTCATTTTGCTTCTCTGATGATGCCTAGCAGCCATCATGTATTCAACCAATAGAGATAGGTTGAATTGAATGTTTTTTTCACTCAAGAAACATTTCTAACAAATTCAGATGAGAAGATTTTTAAAGTTTTGGCATTTTTCTTTCGTATGCTGCAGCAAACATTTAGTTTTAAAGAGGACTTCCAAAGTGAAATTTGAACGAAATTGATTATGTGGATTAGTATGTTTACCAACCTTTTCTCATTCTCAAGGGGGAGTTTCATGAACTCAAAGTGGGAGATTGGGGTTTGAAGGGGGAGATTTTCAGTGCGATGAATTTAACAGTAGAAATGTTCACGATAGGAAGGAATTTAGATAACTATGCAGGAGACAATACTTTCAATATTTATAGGAAAATAATAAAATACTCATTTTGAGAATGTTTTCTATTAAAACAGAATATTTTCAACTGTATGTTAGCATTTTAATATTATTTTGGCATGTTTTCAAATTCATGCATTGATATTTAAAAAAACTTTTAATTGTGGTTATCTAGAAAATCAAGCAAGTTGTCTGTTGTGTCAATGACTTTTCATATTGCTTGAAGAAAGAAAAATCTAACCACATTTAATATAGACCTACTTTTAAATGAACTAGAACTATCACTGAAGATGATAAATACCCCCCCTAAACTGCACATTGACCTACACCATAACTGTATAAGAAAAAGGGCCTTAACTCTGTAAAATAACATGCAATTGTAACCCCTTTAGGATATGCACATCTCCTCTTGGTATAGAAGCTTCATGTAAATGTAAAATTTTATTGAATTCCACCCAGTGGTTTGTAAGAAATATGCCGGACAAAATATGACTTCATGGCCGACCGACACAGTGACTCCTATATACCCCCCTCTTCTTCGAAGGCCAGGGGGTATAAATAATGAGTACCAATCGAATCTTTGTTAATCTAAAGACACACGGAGAAATCATTTAGTTGACAGACACACATTGTTTTGAACTTGTTGAAAGAAAGGGCCTTTAATCAGTGACAATTTGTTTAGAAGTGGATGTTACAAAATAGTTGTAGTAATTTTCAGTACATTCATATCGTCATGATTTAAAAAAAAAAAGAAAAAAAAGAAAAGAAAATTGTGAGTTTTTACCTCACGATCGTGGGGTTACCCTATTCAAATTGTGAGATTCACGATTGAGTCTGGGGGGTTGGTAAGCATGGATTAGATTTCACCAATCAATAAAGCTTGTGTAAAGGGTCACTAAAAGAACATTTTCAACCAATCAATATGGCCTGCGCAATTTTTGTTTTTTGTAGAAGAAAACCCAAGGAACCATCAGGGCTACAGTAGAGTTTTCCATGACGCACAAATCCTGCGTCATTGAGGCATTTTGAACTCAAATGACCCCCAAAAATAACATCTGTGCAATGTCAGTAAATCGTAGTCCTTTCTATTTTGCTACAATCTCGGTTTTCCAAAAATCTATATTTAACGTTCTTTATATCCTGCACCGAAACATGCGAAAAAAAAATCAGATGCTTCCAGGGTCGAATCTGGCGTACGCAATGTTTGTCACACCAAAATACACATATGGGACAACATTTAACCATTTATCTATCGTATAAAGTAAACACAAACGGTCTTACTAACGTTTTTATGTGTTTAAATCTCTTTTTAATCCACCTCTTAGAGGCCCGACGTTTAATAACTCACAATGTGGTCAATTTGAACTGAGTATAACCGAATACGGTATTGTGGGTATTATTGTAAGTACACCAAAATGGATATTTAACGAACAAGTTTGGGCGATATTTGTTACAGATTTCAAATTTTTCACCGTTGTGAATTGAATTTTGATAGATTAAAGTGGTAAAGAGGTTAGCTGCATAAATTTTAGGCTCAAATTAATATAATAATAATTATATGTTATATGTTTTTTTCTATCGTTGCGATAGCTGTCAAGGATATAAACGGCATAATAACGTGTCTGTCTGAAACATGCTTTAGACTTCAGTTGACCAATAAACGAGAAACCGAAAGTCTAAATTATTTGGACTATATTTAACTCTGAATGACTGGTTTACACTTTATCAATAACATTATCGGTAATGTACACTTTTTTTCTTCACAAATTGACATTATTAATATTAAAGGGATAATTAAAACAAAGAACAACACACTTGTTTTTTAATGTTTTTTAAATCAATCACTTGATAATAAAGTTCTAATTTGGACCCCCAACATTTATAAGATGACCCTCTACTTTGATGACATGGGGTCATAATGACCCTCAAGTTTCAAAGCTTAGGGAAAACCCTGCTACAGATAAGTATTTTGGTCAATTGGGTAATTACTCATCAACATTTCACTTAATTTGGTATTCATAAATTGAATTGAGTAACAAGCATAACATGTACCCCATAAATTTAGAAGCAATTGCTTTAACCTACTGTACAGTGGAGTTCAAATATTAATTTGCACAAATTTCCACAATAAAACATTATAAACACACACTGAACACTTTCATTATAGTTTTTGTAACATTAATAACAAGCCATGGGTACTTGCTTTTCCATTTCGTTAATACTGTTTGAACCGACTTGACTGCCAACATACTTCTTGGCTTGCAAACAGCAGAAAAAAAATCGTCCATGAAAAAATGTTTAAGGGTCGGTCGGGAAACCGGAACCACACAATCAATTTATCTTGGCCTGATCACAAATTTCATCACATGGTCGGATTTGCTCAAAGTTTTGTCTGTTCACATATTACATGTAACTGTTAAGAATAGTCATTACATTACAAATAGTAAATTATCTTTATAAACATTGTTATGAAGATTTGTAGCATTTTTCTATCAAATATTTCATTGTGCTATCGATTCTTTAGTTTAAACCGATGTTTACAACTTACTTGACTATCAAATATTTTTTTTACTTCACTTAGAAATTCGCCGAATAACGTATCCGTAAAAAATAGCGTCCGAATCTACGTCTACATCTTGCACAAAATTTTACTCAATAATCAGATTTAAAATGGAAATGGGAATATAAATTGATTGGGGCTTCAAAGTGGACATTAACTTTCATTTTAACATATAAATGTACTGTCTTTCGGTTTAAAACGCTCATAAATATCTTTTTCAATTTATCAATTTTGTCCAACATCATAAACAGAAAAGAAACCAAAATCGCAACTTCTTGTTGATGAATCATGAAACTATCATTCAGCACACGTCAGCTGTTTTCGTTACCCTAGATCTAACATGTAAACAGCTTATGCGTATGAAAAATAAACGATAATGTGATTGTCACAGTATGCTTTATTACCTGTATGTATCAAACACCGATAATTTAACACCTTGCGAATCCAAGTCGTGTGTTGATTGGCTGTTAAACACAATAAGATTACAGTTAATCTCGACCAATTAGTGTGGCGGCTGGCTGCATTTCAAAGGGGACCGCTGATCAAGGCAGTTTATAGAGTATAATTGGTTGGGAGGGATTTAAAGTGACCGTTTAAGGACAGTGACTGCTCACACAAGTTTGACTGTATATTACAATTCCACTCACCTCAATCTTTACATGACAAATAATTAATCTTCAATTCAAAACATTGGATATTTTAGTTTGTTTCGTTCAATTTATTTATCCTTTTTTCCAAACATTAAAATCGTTTACTAGTACGCATGGGCCAACTTGTCAACCATAACATTCTTCAGGGCTGGCTCAGTGTGTGTATACCACGTGACTTTTGACGTCATATTTGCATGGTCAGACAGCAAAAATTGCTCTTGAAAAGAATGTTAAAACAATGGTAACTTTTTTATTTCTTCATCCTTTTTAATGAAACATGGCGCAGTCTACGCCGCTTACAATGTCCTGTCTCCGGGTTTTACAGGAGTTTGATTGGTGGTCTAGTTTTTTCAAAAACTTCGACGAACCTGTTCTCAAAATCCAGTTTTGATAATGCTCCGGCTGTTGGCGATATTAATCAAATTTGAGAACAGGTTCATCGAAGTGTTTAAAGAAACTAAACCACTAATCAAACTCCGTTGAAAACCCGAAGATAGGGCTCTGTAAGTGACGTAGACTGCGCCATGTTTCATTAAAAATGATGAAGAAACAAAATAGTTACCATTGTTTTTTACTTCTAAACCGAAGTAAAATATTGCTGATCGCCGAAGCATTTGTGACGTAAAAGTCACGTGGTATACACACACTGTGGCTCTGGCCAAGACAAAATAATCGCAAACATTTGTCCATGAAAAAAATAATAGCCAAAGCTAACGCGTGAATGTGGATTAATAAAATAAACACATAACAATGCATTTTTATTTCATATGACATCATCAGTTGGTCAGAATAGCAATGAGGTACATACATTTCTTTAATTGCTTAGTTTAATCTGACTGGCACACACCTTCCAGAATGTTTTCTCATTAGTGATTCCTGTTCAGATTTTCCGAAAGTTCTGACAAAACATTAAAGCGACTGAAATCCAGATGGCACGGGAAAAATAATAATTGAATTCGCCCTAAATGTTATTCTTTATGTTATCCAAGTAAAACCAGTGTAGAAAATGTATCGTTTTTATCAATAAAGTGAACTTGAGTCGTTTTCAATTGTCCCTATGAAGGGGTTTCCTATATAAAAATACAGGGTAGAATTTGCGATGGAAAAAGTATCGAAAACAAGAAAATCTCACCGATTATAGGGGTATGTAATATGTCAGTTATCATATTTTAATGCCCCAAATACTAAAATAACATTTATTTTCTTAAAATTGGATATTTTTTTTCCACAGTTGGGTATCTGGAGTTCAGTCGCTTTAAGATCTGTCAGACCGAAACAAATGAAACAAGAAAAAAGTAAAAACATTTTTTTTATAAATAGCATTCAGAGGAATACTTTTAATCTCAACTCCACATCATATGGCTATTGAAATTCATGAGTTTATCTTGTAAATCTAAACACTCCCTATCATGATCAATGTCTTTGTCCAGGTATTAATGGAGCCAAACATTTTCTGAGTACGGAACGGTTCGGTTACAAAATTGACAATTTATTTCTGTTACTAAACGTCTGGAACCGACAACACAGTCTGCATACAATTACAAAAGTGAAAGTTAATTTCCGGGAAACCCTTCCAGCTAAACAAAAATAAAGTCTGTGTTTAACTAGTCCAAATCATTTAGACAAGTACTTGCTTGCATTTGTTTTGAAACCGACGTCTAACAAGAGAGCCAAATGTTACAAAATACGCCCGTCCTGTTTTTTTTAGATAAAGTATAGTGATAATTGGTTGTACATCAGCCAAACTTAGAGAGCAGACACTGTAAGCGCAGTTTTGGCCATTTCAAAGGACATAATTGTGTAGAGACTAAGATAACGTTGTAAGTAATCAAACCTGACCAAGATAATCTGCCCATCAACATATTGTCTAACTTTGGTGATGATCGGATAAAGGCTTCACAAGTTATTTAGCTGACAATACCAATTTTAGGTAATTTCTATAATTAAAGGGCAGTAACTCTCTATCGACTGGAGCAATATGGCTAGTTATCAATATTGTCCGAGATATTACTCCAATACACATTCTGACCAAATTTGGTGATGATTGGACAAAGGCTTCTGAAGTTATTGAGGTGACAAGACCAATTTTAGGTAATTTCTATAATTAAAGAGCAATAACTTCCCGATTGACTAAAGCGATATGGCAAGTTATCGAACTTGTCCGAGATATTATGCCAGTTCACATTCTGAATAAATTTGGTGATGATTGGATAAAGGCTTCTAAAGTCATTGAGGTGACAAGACCAATTTTAGGTAATTTCTATAATTAAAGAGCGATAACTCTCAATTGACTAAAGCAATATGGCTAGTTATCAAACTTGTCCCGAGATATTATGCCAATTCACATTCTGACCAAATTTGGTGATGATTGGACAAAGACTTTTAAAGTTATTGAGCTAACAAGACTAATTTTAGGTTATTTCTATAATTAAAGGGCAACAACTCTTGATTGACTAAAGCGATATGGCTAGTTATCGAACTTGTCCGAGATATTATGCCAATACAAATTCTGACCAAATTTGGTGATGATTGGACAAAGGCTTCTAAAGTTATTGAGCTGACAAGACCAATTTTTGATAATTTCTATAATAAAGGGCGATAACTCTTGATTGATTAAAGCGATACGGCTAGTTATCAAACTTGTCTGAGATATTATCCCAATACACAAACTAAATTTGGTGATGATTGGACAAAGGCTTTTAAAGTTATTGAGCTGACAAGACTAATTTTAGGTAATTTCTATAATTAAAGGGCGATAACTCTCGATTGATTAAAGCGATATGGCTAGTTATCGAACTTGTCCCGAGATATTATCCCAATACACATTCTGACAAAATTTGGTGATGATTGGACAAAGGCTTCTAAAGTTATTGAGCT
This sequence comes from Serripes groenlandicus, assembly GCA_031761405.1. Lineage (NCBI taxonomy): Eukaryota > Metazoa > Mollusca > Bivalvia > Cardiida > Cardiidae > Serripes > Serripes groenlandicus. Next base: position 167,780,788 of record JASEVX010000001.1, on the reverse strand, counting down.
GACAACATACTGGACGCCGCCTGCCCGCCCGTAAAACTTTAATATGATCCGTGATTTTTTCAAAACGGGCGTATAAAAACCACTTCTATAATACATGAAAATCAAATTCACATCTGACAGCGATAAATTTTAAAAAATATCGACATTGAACTAATATCAACTGTTATCATTTTAAATTGGGGCGATTAAATTGTACAATGAAAGGTTATAAGACTTTCAAAGGTGTGGAAATGTATAAACAAGAGGCCCAAGAGGGCCAGTATCGCTCCACGGCCATAAGGCAAAAATCAAATCTCCAAACAGCCCTGCCCCCTAGTGGCCATATTTTTTACCAACCACCATGGCTTAAAGGAATCTTGTAGAGTGTCACCCAAGGAATGTTTCTGCAAAATTATTTGAAAATCGGCCTGACACTTTCGGAGAAGAAGATTTTTTAAGTTTTAACAATAGCCATATAAGGCAAAATAGCCCCACCCCATGGCGGCCATATTTTTGAACCAATCAACATGGCTTGAAGGAATCTGATAGAGGGTCACCCAAAGAACATTTCTACAAAATTATTTGAAAATCTGCTCAACACTTTCGGAGAAGAAGATTTTTAAAATTTTCACTATGGTCATATAGAGCAAAATAGCCCCGCCCTCTGGCGGCCATATTTTTCGACCAATCAACATGGCTTGAAGGAATCTGATAGAGGGTCACCCAATGAACATTTCTACAAAATTATTTGAAAATCGGCTGAACCCTTTCGGAGAAGAAGATTTTTTAAGTTTTCACTATGGTCATATAAGGCAAAATAGCCCCGCCCTCTGGCGACCATGTTTTTCGACCAATCAACATTTCTTGAAGGAATCTAATAAAGGGTCACCCAAGGAACATTTCTACAAAATTATTTGAAAATCGGCCTGACACTTTCAGAGAAGAAGATTTTTTAAGTTTTCACTATTTTTTTCTTTTGGTTGCCATGGAAACCAGAATTATGGATGGATCAAAAAAAATTGAAGGAATTTAAGAGAGGACATTGAGAGGATGCTTCCTATGAAGTTTCAACCAAATTGGCCAAGTGGTTAGTGAGAAGAAGTCGTTTAAAGGAAAAAGTTTACGCACGCACGACGGACAATTCGCCATGACATAAGCTCGACTGGCTTTCAGCCAGTGGAGCTAAAAATAGACTTGTCCGCCAACACAGTTGCCTGCATTTTTCCATATTTTCTTATTTTGAGTGATCGACTTACTGTAAATGAGTTGATCTTGCTTGCAACAGTCTGTCAGTTTGAAAGTGTTTTCAGGTTTTTTTTTCCAAAAAAAGGGGAAAAATTGTAAACTAGTATAATGTGCCAGGGCCTTTTTTCCAGAAATTGGGAAGAGGCCTTAGCCTTTCATTTTAGCGCGATTTTTTGCCAAATTGGGAAAAATTAGACATAACATGTGAAAAAAATTCTTTTTTTTTTTTTTTTTAGATTTTGGGAAATATTTTTTTCCAATTGGGAATAAACCAACGTTTTTCCAATTGGGAAGACACCGTTTAACGGCGTCACTTATATAAGGTAAAAAGGCCCTGTGTGCATGTTTAACTTTTATCATTACAAGGCCATCTCTCTATTTTTCATGTTCTTGAACTACTCCACTAGATTGTCATAATCCAGTTCACTCAAACTATACCACTGTCAAGGGTCGAAATTAGCAAGATTTTCTACTTGCATTTTTTCACAAGTGCTATTTTTTGTTACTTGCTAAATGAGAGAACAACTTTAATTTTTGAGAACTTAATAGAACTTCAATTTTAAGCAACACAATGTGAACTACAATAGTGCAATACACTGTTATGGTCAATCATGAATGTAATGTAAACATTGTTGTGAAAAGAAGCTGCCGAGACTGTCACATATACAGCATAGTCTAGAAACTGTGTTTCAATTTCTGGCTCCTTATGGCAAAGTATGGGGTCTTTTCTGTCTTAGTCCAGACAACAACCATCTTGTCACAGTATTTCAGCACCAAGCCTACACTTTACAAATGTAAAAAAAAAAGTTTTCGTAGGACAAGTCATTTTCGTTATAGAGAAGTCAATTTTGTGGGAAAAGTTGTTTTCGTTAGAGAAGATGATTTCTCATACCAAGTCATTTTCGTAGTACAAGTTGTTTTCGTTGTTTTCGTAGACCAAGTCATTTCTATTTCATGATAATAAATTATGAAAATATATGGGTATATTGCCGTTATACAACTATAAAAAGTTGTTTTCATGACAGCCAAGTTGTTTTCGTGAGCCGATTCCATTTATTTATATGCGTTAGCCTATGCCACACTGTAATTTTTCTATTTTGCGATAATAAATACAACAAGAGCTGTCGGAGGACAGCGCGCTCGACTATTCCACCGCTTATTTAAGTTACTGAGATAATGGACTCTAATGTAGTTGCATGCAAAACATTAACCACAATTTCTTAGTGGGTGATAATTTGCATTATATGCAGGATAGTGTTATTTAACATGATTATTTTGTGTGGTTAGATAGGGTTGTATAACCTTTCAATGGAATGCATCAAGTAGTTACTAAGATATGGACTCTTAATGTAGTTGCACGCAAACCTTTAACCATAATTTCTAAGTAAAAAAAAAGGGCAACAATTTGCACCATATACAGGATAGAGTTATCTTAATTGGTTGTGTTTATAAAGTTTCAATACAATTTTTCAAGTTGTTACTGAGATTACACTCTAAATGTAGTTGCAAAACTTTAACCAGAATTTCTAAGTCCAAAAAGGTCCATAACTTGCATAAAATGCTGGATAGAGTAATCATACTTGATTGTTTAAATAGATGCGATGGTTGGTAAGGGCTGTATAAAGTTTCAATGCAATGCATCAAGTAGTTACTAAGAGATGGTCTCTTTATGTAGTTGCATGCAAAACTTTAACCAGAATTTATAAGTCCAAAAAGGCCATAACTTGCAGGATCGAGTTATCTAACTTGATAATCTACATAGGTGTGATAGTTGGGTAGGGTTGTATAAAGTTTCAATGCAATGCATCAATTATATACTGAGACGTGGACTCTTAATTTAGTTGCACGCAAAACTTTAACCAGTGTTTCTAAGTAAAAAAAGGGCCATAACTTGCATAAAATGCAGCATAGAGTTATCATACTTGATAATCTACACAGGTGTAATAGTTGGGTAGGGTTGTAGAAAGTTTCAATGCAATGCATCAAGTAAATACTGAGATATGGACTCTTAATTTAGTTGCACGCAAAACTTTAACCAGAATTTCTAAGTAAAAAAAGGGCCATAACTTGCATAAAATGCAGGATAGAGTTATCTTAGATGATAATCTACACAGGTGTGATAGTTGGGTAGGGTTGTAGAAAGTTTCAATGCAATGCATCAGGTAAATACTGAGATATTGACTCTTAATTTAGTTGCACGCAAAGCTTTAACCAGAATTTCTAAGTAAAAAAAGGGCCATAACTTGCATAAAATGCAGGATAGAGTTATCTAACTTGATAATCTACATAGGTGTGATAGTTGGGTAGCGCTGTATAAAGTTTCAATGCAATGCATCAATCAAATACTGAGATATGGACTCTTACTTTAGTTGCACGCACAGTGTCCGACAAATCCATTGCCCGGAGCCCGCGGGCTACCACAATAATTGCCCGGGCTACTGTCATTTTCAAATGAAAGCCCGGCGGGCTACTGTTTATTCCCGTGTCTGGTAGCCCGGCTTAATTACTTACACACATGTCGTGTATAAACAGTGACTGTATGTTACATGCGAAAACCACTCGCTGTGACCATAAACAAATCAATATCAGTAGGCGGAGTTACCAACCTGTCAGATCGAGTGGTTTCAGCCAACCGAATCGCTTCAGTAAAAGTCAATTAACGTGATATATATACCCATTACGACGGTCCAATCATTAGTGACCATTGTTCCCTGGTGTTAATCCATGAATGATTGCGAATAACCAATGAAATTTAAATATTCCCTTAAACGTATTTTGATCCATATTTCTACTTTCGGTATGCGATGTTTGCAAACTGGTGCAGACCGGTTCAGAAAGACGGAGAAGAAAATTGTCATCATGCAGAAGTTAATAAAATAAATTCGATCCAAATATTAAAGACAATACAATACGACCACTTCTAGATCTTATCTTGTCGTTAATCAAATATGAAACACCTTCATAATCGACATAGTATGCGATATGTCAAAGAAAATGTTTGGGATGAAATCTATAATGAATAATAAATGCCCAATCACGGCTTTGTTTACCAAAATTAATTAGCATAACCGGCGGGAAAAAAATCATATGACTTAATAATTGCGATTTCATTGGAAGAAATGAGAAATTGGGTCAATGACGTTAACGACCCGACGACCCCGATCAAGAGTGGACCCCGATGTTTACATTCAACGCTGTTTACCGATTTCAAATTCTCAGTAGGGAACCATGATTAACATTGCGCAATTATCAAAATGGCGGCTATGTCGTGAATAATACCGTAACACATGAAACAAATTTAACGTGTTAAATGTGTTACAGTATTATTCGCGTCATTGTTTTTGACAATATTTTATGATTTAACCCTTTCCCTCATACAACAATTCTGCAGCAGACGACTTTGAACATATTTTGTCAAAAAATAAAAAATATAATGGATAACCTATGACTAAGTGGAAAACATTGTGGTAAAAGGAGATATTGCTTGTTTTGATCAATTTCTTCTGTTGTCACTATGTTTTCAAAAAGCTGTCTGCTGCAGAGACGTCAGAGAGCGTCTATATGAGGAAAAGGGTTAATAACTTCATTGAACCTGATAAATTTGACTTTTGGTTAATAAAATTGAATCTTATTTAATATGGTGTTCTTTGTAAAACTGACACTCGTATCGTATGCCCTGTTTCGGTGAGGGACCTAAATCGGTGACCTCCAATTTAAAGAGTTTATACTACATCATTTGATTTTTTGGTCTCAAGTTTAAACATTTCTGTCACTAGCTTTTAAATCTTTTGTAAATATGGATAAAATACATACATTTTATGCAGAATATTTCAAATAACCTAGTGAAAAGTAATCTTGAAAATCTTTAGTACCAATTTTCTACTATCTGTTAGGCTCTACCAAAAAGTCTTTTTCCCAAATTTCATTTTTTTTTTTAACTGAATGCTGCACTTCAGGTCTTTTGCAACACAGTCATGTTATTTGAAATGGTCATTACCCTTAAATCATGTACATGGTGTGCTCTTAATATTATGTTTGTACAGAAGTAGAAAACAAAAATAATCATAAAACACTCATTGGCATCCGCGATATTTCGGGCTACCAGCTTCCAAATCTGGTAGCCCAGTGGGCTACCAAACAATTCTGAAATTTGTCGGACACTGACGCAAAACTTTAACCAGAATTTCTAAGTAAAAAAGGGCCATAACTTGCATAAAATGCAGGATAGAGTTATCTAACTTGATAATCTACATTGGTGTGATAGTTTGGTAGGGTTGTAGAAAGTTTCAATGCAATACATGTAGTATTTAAGAACTTGCATGCAAAACCTTAACCAAAGTGTGACGTGGACGCCGAAGCCAGGGTGAGTAGTATAGCTCTCATATTCTTCGAATAGTCGAGCTAAAAACACTATTAAAAACGGTTAAAATGTATTGTTATATGTTCATGCATGTACTATTTTAAAAGTTAATAATTATGAAAAATAAGGGTTATATAGTCATATAAAAAGTTGTTTTCGTGAGCCGGTTCTATTTATTTATGTGCGTTTTAGCCTGTGCCACCAGGGTCTTTCAAATAGTATGGTCTAGAAACGCCCTATATAAACGCCTTATCGTACTACATATCTTGTCTCTATCGATTTTTTACCTGGAAGTGTTTATCACGGCGTGTAATTATCACGCTTAGCGAATTAGTGTTAATCACGGCGTGTATTTATCACGCTTAGCGAATTAGCTTATTTTGTTCTAATATGTAATCGTAAATGATTTATTTTAAAGCTAGTTAAACATGGGCAATATTCCGCCTATCCCGCTTAATGATCATTTGCTTCGCGATACTGGTCTAAGAAAATTGTCATATCCTTTAAATGATTTAAGTATTTTTGTATAATATTTATACCGTAGAATAGGAATATCGAGTTTAAATTTGTTATCGTATAATCAACCTGTTTGATTGTTTGTTTGTCTTTCCTTTAATGGAATTGCATTCGACGATGTTTAATAATGTTTAATTGTTACGTGTGTAATACCCGAATAATTCTTAATTCTTAAGTGGTACAAAATGCATTTCTTTGATGATGTTACGTGCGAAAAGATGCGTTGTCGCTTGATCATTAATCCTTTGTATTTATTTAATAAATCATTATCAAGTGTAGGAGTAATGAGTAATCCTAATTATCACACCAAGATTACATATTTCTTAATTAGGTGGCACAAACTACACGTTATTTCTTTGATGATGTTATGTGCGAAAATATGCGTTGTCGCGTGATCCTTTAATCCTTTGTATTCTTTAATAGATTATTTCTAAGTGAAGGAGAATTCTTTGTTGTTATATAAAAATTTAAGGTTGTTAAAACTGTTTTCATCTGCTACACGTTCATCGTTCCCGTCTGAGTTCCTAGTTAATTGTCGAATCCCGGTAGTTCAGTCGGTAACGATGCGGGCTGTCAATCCAGGGGTCGTGAGTTCGAATCCCGACTCGGCCAACTTTCTTTCCGACGTCTGACAAAAGTCAATGCGCCATTCGTCTTCCACCAATGGGCTAAGTCTATGCGGAAAAGCAGCCAGTTGCTTGGGAAGATTGTTGTGAGAAAACCAGGAAACACATGAGTAGGTGAACTGGCCGCCGTGATATGACTGAGAAATTGTTAAAAACGGCGTTAAACCCCAAACAATCAATCCATCAATAATTGTATTCACCAATATAAAAACTAGTTTAGCAGAGGCTTATGATGTGCTCAGGTGAGCTAATAAAACAAACAGAAGTTGTGATTTGTTCTTTTTAATCAATGTCATAATAAATGATAACAACATGTTTCTTTGAGATGATTGACAACAAGCACCATTATGTAACACAACACTGTACAAGGGACACACACACATATATATATATATATATATATATACACACACACATATACACAGTGGCTACACACAAGGATTGTACATAGAATATTAGGAACAAATACTTTGCTATTTAAGATGAGACTTTCTTTTGTATATGTTATGAAAACTGAAAAATCAATAACACATTTATTTTGGGATTGTAGAAAATGCTCTCGTTTTTAATCTTTAGTTTACTTTCGTTCTTTCTCACACTGAACGTCCTCGTCTTCTTTGTTTTCCCAAACGGCATTGTGAGGAAGGAAGTCGAAACGGCACAGTTTCATAGCAAGCTACAAGGTCTCACATCCTGTAAAATTAGAAAAATGTCACTTGAATATCAGAATGAGGTATCAAAATATATCTTAGTACATACTTGGAAAATGAAGTTCACACAAAAACAATTATCTCAAGCTTAAATTAGTATAAATTTCTGAGGACTGCTAAGCTACATGTTCCCCCTTTCCTTGCATAAGAAGGTGTTACATGTAGGACCCTGTAACTGTTGATTTTGGCCAAAATTATAGCTCAAAATCACTTCAAACTTTCAAAATAATTTAAAGATCATGTCTTGGGCATTAAATATATCTCACTATGCAAGTTGGAAGTAACTACACATTGAAAACTGTTGTTTTAAATATCAACGTATTGTGCCAATAACTGAATAAAACACCATTTTTCTTTAGATTTTTAACAGGTCAAAACATGAAAATACGGATGAAATATGAAAATCTAAGACATCGACATCATAAATTAGACTTAAATATAAAAGAAAAAGGCCGCTATTTTAGTCCCATAAACACCATGCAAGTAGGAGAATCTCCGAAAAAAGTAGATTTTCAGCTTTCGGCGATTACAGTAATGGCGTAAAAAAATAAAAACCAAAATTCTTTACATTTTAAACAGGTCAAAACATGAAAATACGGATGAAATATGAAAATCTAAGACATCGACATCATAAATTAGACTTAAATATAAAAGAAAAAAGCCGCTATTTTAGTCACATAAACACCATGCAAGTAGGAGAATCTCCGAAAAAAGTAGATTTTCAGCTTTCGGCGATTACAGTAATGGCGTAAACAAAGTCGTTCGTATCAAAGTAAACTTTCAAATACGAAAAACCACCTAAAAAAGAAATGTCAGGACAAAATACTTTCATGCAAAGAAAAAAGAATACTTACATTGCATCAAGGATTACTTTGTTGGTCACATTGATGGATAAACATTTAGATATACGTAGTTTTATAACTTGATCGTTTTCTTCTGTTTTCCAAAATGGCGGGTTCCCCGGATGTTGGTCACGTGATACTATACAGCTTATTTCGCGCACTGTGCTCGATTCTAGACCATACTATTTGAAAGACCCTGGTGCCACTCAGTAATTTTTCTATTTCACGATAATAAGTTCCAAAAACTTTTACAAACTGTGTAAAATGTATTGTAATATGATCGTAAAAGTGATATTAGGTTAATAAATATGAACAAAATATGGTTATATTGGTTTTATAGTCATGTAATAATTTTTTTTTCGTGACAGCCAAGTTGTTTTCATGAGCCGATTCTATTTATTTATATGTGTTTTAGCCTAGGCCACTCTGTAATTGTTCTATTTCGCGAGTTCTTGAATGTGCTATTATATTAATAAATAAGAAAAATTATGTTTATATGGACTATATAGTCATATGAAGTTGTTTTCGTGAGCCGATTCTATTTATTTATATGCGTTTTAGGCTAGGCCACTCTGTAATTGTTCTATTTCGCGAAAATAAGTACAAAAATACTATTACAAACTGTTATAATGTATTGTAATATGTTCTTGAATGTGCTATTATGTTAATAAATAAGAAAAATTATGGTTATATGGACTTAATAGTCATATATAAAGTTGTTTTCGCTATCTAGCTATACCGGTTCCAGACTAATAACAAACTGGAGTTCCTGGCAATCCAAGGATCACTTGTCAAGTGCATTCTGTAGATCCAACATACATGGAAAATAGTGGCAACGGAGATTGCCCTGAACATATTTTACTACAGGGTGCATAACATTCCTTATGGATTCCTAGTAATCCTATACTAAATTTGGAAGAACTTAAAACAATGTTGATACTATTATTGAATTGGTTCACATGAAAGTTCAACTTGCATAGTAGTTAGAGCTTCTAGCACCGACTTGACATGTTTTTAAAATTAGGTAAACTTAAATAAGAAAGTATTAGAAACTTGATTTTACCAAAGAACAAGTTCAGAGATAACCTGCCAAGGTGGAGGAGTCACAAACGTTTACTTCTTTCTCTTCGAAACGCTTCAAAGTCTGTATTGAAGCGCGCTATTTGTGTACGGGATCTGACGTCATCGAAGAATACTTCTTTGATTGGTTTTCTCAAAATGAAAACGGTGTCGATATATCAATTTTTTCACGAAACTTGAATAAAATCTTACACCGTCAAATATGGCGGCAAACCAAACTCGTACATAATTTCGTAAACAAAAAATGTGATTTCCCCATTTGATTTGAGTATAATTATCTTGTTTGACATGTTTTTAATCTTAGTTTTAGGTAAACTTTTTGTTTAAAAACAATTCACTCATTTTTAGATACTTTGTTGTTAATGTCTTCATATATAATGGTATTTAGTGATAACATATTTCTCGTTCGCCCCCAAATAAATTCGTCATTACATATGATAAGAGACAATTCAGGGAAATGGTTCTGTAATTTGAACGGGTGTTATATGAACAAAGTAGATCTTGAGTTAAAACGTTAAAAACATAATTTTCTTTAAAACATCGATTATGGAAATAAGCTAATTGAAATTATAAGCATAATCCCCTCTTTTTTTGACTTCATAGGTAAATTCCTACAAGCCAGTGTCATCGTGTCATCTAGGTATTCGAAAATAATGGCAGATTTATGTTCATATAGTTCATATAGAATTTGAGACCAAATAAGTTGCAACAGATAAGCATTTTGGTTTTTACAGGTCCATTACATTTTGTCTCTTTGTAAAGTGGTTTTGATTTCATTTAGCTTTTCTTTATTGAATTATCTTTTTATTACTATTATGCTCTCATAATGATAATTCGGCTTTATTATCCGAATGAGTTATTTTACTGATATTCCAAAATGTCATATGGACATATTTACATTACAGTGTCACTTAGTCAGGCATATAACATCTAGCATTGAATTAGTCTTTCAAAAAAAAGACATTGAGTATGCTCATTCTTCATTTTAAAATTATCCTGCTTACCCGGATATGACCAATAAATGACGGATGACGGATGATATAACGAGAATCCGAAAAGTCTTAAATTTTTTGGACTAGTGTAACATGCCGGGCTAAAGATGCAGAAGATCCCTTCAGCGAAAAGTATACTCAACCTTGAAGGGGTCCACTTGTCTTATATATGTAACCCTAAACTCCATCACTTCGAAACGGTGATGTAAATTTGCATATCAAATTCAACGTATACCGAACGTTTTCGTTACACTATTTCCCACTCCGAGAAGACTTGGCCTGGGAAACCCATGGGTAAGGTAACTCCGGTATGGCAGTTGTCTTCATCCCACATCTGTCACCAAATGTAACGTGCCGGGCTAAAGACGCAGAAGATCCCTTCAGCGAAAAGTATACTCAACCCTGAAGGGGTCCACTTGTCTTATATATGTAACCCTAAACTCCATCACTTCGAAACGGTGATGTAAATTTGCATATCAAATGCAACGTATACTGAACGTTTTCGTTACACTAGCATTGAAATTGTTATGATATACATTATTATACCAAGTACTTATTTAGTCTGGATTTAAAACTATTGAGTGTAGGTGCTTGAACTACTTTTGAGAGAAGTTGTTCCACTTATCAATTACCCTAATATTATTATTTTTTTCTTATTTCTGTTCTAGCTCTTTTTTTGAAAATTTATATCAGGAAAATAATATTTTTTTTAACAAATTGAGATTTTCCTTCTTTGTCTATGTAAAAATAATCTCCCCCTTCCATACAAATTAAGTGGGGAACAGGGCCTGCGCTAGGTTAAACTAGATTTATGCCGTCATTTTTGCCACTTTTTGTACATGAGAGCCAATGTTTCATAACTTGTTTCCTTTCAAGTTTGTCTGCTACTTTTAATACAACTTTTTAATAGAAAATCTAACTTATGTTTTGATGTCTGTTAAGTCAAGCTGGGACACACGTTTATGTGGTCCCAGAGTCAAGTGATAGTTTCTGTTTAGTTAGACATAAAGAGACAGAGAAGATAGAATTCTGTTTTTAAATTGTTGAACAATAATGATATACATAAATTGGAAGTTGAATTACAATGAAAGGTCATAAATACCAGTATAATCCGGCCCAAGACTCATGAAGATTAAGTTTTATAAATACTTTCTTTTAAGAATATGAATGGGGAACAGGTAGACTATAGTGAGACATAAATTATCCAGTTTCATTACGAATCAACGTCAATAATCAAGCTAATGATAATAAGGAAATTATAACCAAAATATTTAATAGTTGTGCATTCGAGTGTTTAGGGCTCCCATGTTATAACATCCCCAATTGGTGTTCGTAATGACAAACTAATTTTTTTTCATTCCCTAATTTAGATGTGAAATTTACCTTGTGTAACTAATTAAATGGTTTAACTGTGGGTCTTAATTAATACTAATCGATACGCCACACTTAAATTATCGGATTACCCACCAACAAAAAGAAATGACACCTTTTGTATTTGCATTGAAGTGTCATAGACTGCAAGCCAGACGGGTACCCGGATTAAAGGAAAAGGGCTTATCAATTTGCAAAGGATTTACAAATTGGTGAAAACTACATAGGAACCAGCATGTAACAGTGTGAAACATTGCTTTTCCTTAACAACAAATCCACAGACCATGAAAAGTCATCGCCATTCATTTTCGCAAATAGATAAAAACAATTCACCACTTTTTGTGTCACCTGCATAGCATGGTAGGCACTTAGGGATTATTTTTTTTTGTCCGGCGTCTGTCCGTCCGCATGAGAGAGTACTTGTGGGGTGCATGTTTTTCCTAAAGGCTTATCAATTTGCAAAGGATTTACAAATTGTGAAAACTACATAGGAACCAGCATGTAACAGTGTGAAACATTGTTTTTTCCTTAACAACAAATCCACAGACCATGAAAAGTCAGCGCCATTCATTTTCGCAAATAGATAAAAACAATTCACCACTTTTTGTGTCCGGCGTCTGTCCGTCCGTCCGTCCGCATGAGAGAGTAATTGTGGGGTGCATGTTTTTCCTAAAACCCACTCGCCACCCTTATAAAGACACTTAGATAAATACTTATTTTTTATTTTTATAACGGGTATCTCATTTGCATATTAATGTTATTCATTCCGTAAAAGGGGGTTAATTATGGAATGAATTGCATACTTGTGGGGTGCACACCACAAAAAAACATCAAACGAAATAACCCCACAAGTACTCTCCCATGAGTCTGTCCGTCACACTTTTTCGTCACGTTTTCATATAACTTTTTTTCTACTCAAAGGATTGGATTGAAACTTCTGACAAATGTTTATATCAATCTTTGTGATGGGTTCACAAAAGGGGGATAATCCAAAAAAATAAATTATATCAGAGTTATTGCCCCTTTTCTGGGGAGCACTCCATTCTAGTTATGTTAACACATTTAACAAATGAAATGCAAAATTCACATAGCAAACAATTGATATGTATGTTTGTATGATCCAGTAGGAAGTGCATTAAGTCATAAAGCAAAAGAAATTGGAATATACCTTATTCATAAGATTTCATAATTATTCATTTATACATACATAACATATATTTTTTTGTCACAATTTTGCGATTTCGTATGGCATTTTTCACAATTGAGCAATTTTGCATGTTGAATTTCACAAAAGCAATAGCCTAGGGAGTCTTCACACAATTGGATGGAAAGGGACTTTTTGGTTAACCTTTATATTTTTTTTGAATAATGCATCAACTTGATTATTTTGAGTATGCACAGCGTAGGCATTGAGGGTCATTCTAGGACTTGGGGATGTGACATGTTCTTATCAAGAGCTCTGATTCATATCAAGAACAGCTTTCGTTGCAGAACAACTAGTGAGCTAAATTATTATAGACATCTAGTTTTTGTTAACTGTTCACTCGAATATAGTTAAACATTATTTTGTGCAAGATGCTATTTCCAAAGTTGCTTCAAAATGGCTTATCTATCCTAAAGTGTTTTTTTTTCTTTCAACAGAGGTCTAGATAAGGAGTAATAAACAGGTCTTTCTTACATGATATCTCTGTTAACCAGACCTCTAGATAAGAAGAGTATATCACATCACAACATTCTTATTTGAGTACCAACAACATGGAGTTTAATTGAGTCTTTCGAGAGATATTGATGGGAAAAGACCAGTTTACTCCTCTTTATCTAGTCCTCTGGTTAACACTCATAAACACCTTTGTTGTAGGTACTCTATAGAATGGTCTCAGTGAAGTTTTGGAGGTGAAATAAGGTTTTTAGAGCTTGAAAAACGCTCATTATCTAGAGCTCTGCTTTCACTATATATATTTACAGATTGATGACTGACCCTGAGGAAACATGCCACTAATAGATGTAGACGGTGTGAGGATCAACTTTCCATTCGAACCATATCCCTGTCAGTTAGATTATATGGGAAAAGTGTTGGAATGTCTTAAAAAGGTACATGTTTAGTTTAATCTTTACCCCTCATATCATGTTTTTTTAACTCTTTCCCACATGTACACACTTTCTGATGTGTCTGAAGCAGACGTCTTTTGAAAACATTGTGGCCAAAGCAGAAATTTATGAATATTTCAACTAGCTCTTTTGCCTAGTTGTGTTAAAAGCTGCAGCTGCAGTTTTGTTTTCCATTAATTATAATGACCAGCTCAGAGTGTAAGCTGATTTTGATACACAATGATTCTTCTCTTATTACTACCTTAAAGCAATGTTGTTTGTTCTCAATAGAATTGTCTGTAAAAGGTTCATATTTAGTTTATCTTTACCGCTCATATCATGTATTTTTAGCTCATCTATGCACGAAGTGCTAGGTGAGCTATTGTTATCACATTTCGTCGTGCGTTGTCATCATTTGCTCTTGTTAACACTCTACAGGCTACATTTTGCATCCAATCTTCATGAAAATTTATCAGAACATTCAATACATTCATCTCCATCAAAACTGGGTCATATGACGTCAAAAACTAGGTCACTAGGTTAAATTGAAGGGAAATCTTGTTAACAGAATTAAAGAATTCTATTCCATGCAGAACTTTGGTTGCCACGGCAACAAAAAAGGGGAAATTAACCAAAACTTAAATAATCTTCTTGTCTTAAAGTAGAAGGCCCATGTCTATTGTTTTAATAGACTCATATAGAGAAAAAATCTTCTTGTCTAAAATTAGAGGGCCCAGGCCTTTGATATTGGGTATGTAGCATCATCTAGTGGACCTCTACCAAGATTATTCAAATTATAGCCCTGGGGTCAAAATGACCCCTCCCCTGGGGTCTATTGTTTTACATAGACTGATATAGAGAAAAAAACTTAAAAAATCTTCTTGTCTAAAAGTAGAGGCCACAGGTCTTTGATATTTGGTATGATGCATCATTTAGTAGACCTATATAGAGAACAAACTTAAAAAATCTTCTTGTCTAAAAGTAGAGGCCACAGGTCTTTGATATTTGGTATGAAGCATCATCTAGTAGACCTCTACCAAGATTGTTCAAATTATAGCCCTGGGGTCAAAAATGACCCCTCCCCGGGGTTCACTTGTTTGACATAGATAGGGGAAAAATCTTCTTGTCTCAAAGTAGAAGGCCCAGGCCTTTGATATTTGATATGTAGCATCATCTAGTGGACCTCTACCTAGATTGTTCAAATTATAGCCCTGGGGTCAAAATTGACCCCTCCCCGGGGGTCACTTGTTTTTCATAGACTCATATAGGGGAAAGAACACTGAAAACTGTTTAAGTTTGATTAAATCAGGTGAGCGATATAGGACCATCATGGTCCTCTTGTTTAGGCTTCTGAACCATACTTGTCATGTACAGAGAACTAGATAAGGAAGAGTAAACAGGTCATGCTTCCACGATTAATCTGTTAGCACTCACTAAAACCTATGCTGTTGGTACTCAAAACAATTGTCTCACTAAGATGATTCTTTTGAGTACCCAGTCCCACAACATAGGTTTTGGAAGTGAAAAAGTGATTTTTAAAACATACAAAACAATATCTATTTTGTGAAACATTCACCATTTTGCAAACAGTTCTGATGTAAACCACATGAGTAGTACTTCAAGTTGATTAGATTTCAATTTGTCAGTGATCACGTCATCAGAGCTCTAGATAAGGAGCCTGTTGCATGTTCTAAAGTCCTTATTTGACCCTCTAGTCCTATGTTGTGGGTAACTAAGTACACACAACATAGGGTTTGATTAAATAATAAGAGAAATATCTGGACCTCTGATATTGTCATATGATCTGTTTTTGGATCTCTAGGTATTAACCCTTTCCCTCATATGACAATTCTGCAGCAGACGTCTTTGAACATATTTTGTCAAATAATGGAAAATCTCTATAATTGAATGGATAACCTATGACTAAAAGTGGAAAACATTGTGACAAAAGGAGAAGTTGCACGTTTTGTGCAATTTCTTCTTTTGTTTCTATGTTTCAAAAAGCCGTCTGCTGCAGAGGTGTCAGAAAGCGTCTATATGAGGGAAAGGGTTAAGGATGTTTTCCATGCTCTAAGATCTGACCTATCAGAGCTCTACATAAGGTGAATACTTCAAATTCTAAAAAAAACCTGCTTGATAGTCAAACCTTATGTTGTGGGTACTCAAAAAGAGTCCTCTCAGTGGGATGATTCTTTTGAGTACCCACACCATACGGTTTGGTTGAGTCATAAGAGAAATATATATGTGAAAAGACCAATTTATTCCTCCTAGCTTGTCCTCAACCTATGTTGTGTGGTGTTTTGCCCATTGAGACAATACTTTCCAGTACCACAACATAGGATTTAACCCTTTCCCTCATACGAGAATTCTGCAGCAGACGACTTTGAACATATTTTGTCAGAAAATTGAATGGATAACCTATGGCTAAAAATGGAAAACAGTGTGGCAAAAAGAGAAATTGCTCGTATTGAGCAATTTCTTCTTAGCCATGTTTTCAAAAAGCTGCAGAGGCGTCAGAAAGCGTCTTTATGAGACATAGTGACCGGAGAGATACTATTAGCCTCTGTTTTCTGTTTGTGTTACTCAGTTTCATATATTTTTTTACAGGGTACAAATGGAGTGCTAGAAAGCCCAACAGGTACAGGGAAGACGTTGTGTTTATTGTGTTCATCCTTGGCATGGCAAGAAAGTTTCAAAGCCCAAAAAGAATTTGCAGATGTTACCAAAAACATCAAAGAACAAAGCGTTTTCAATGACCTTGCAAAGAGTTTGGAGAACTCGACTGGTACAACTGGTACAACTTGGGGAGGACCACAATTTGGTGAGAACAATTATATTTCTTATAGATTGTAAATATGCATCAGAGCTCTAGATAAGGGGCATTTGTCATGTTCTAAAATCCTTATTTGATACTCAAACCCCATGTTTTGGGTACTCAAAAGAATCGTCTAACTGGGACGTTTCTTGTGAGTACACACAACATAGGGTTTGGTTGCATAATACAAGAGATATTGTGGGAAAAAGACGGTTTTAATATCCCTCACAACACAATGACATGTACAAGTTACACACACTCTAGTGATTTATTTGCTGTTTATTGATTTACGTACAGCAGCGAAAATAAAATCGGGAAAAGCAAAATACCTGTGTATTATGCGGCGCTATTCCCGAAATATATCGTCACCATTTCCAGATTTCTTGCGCCAAATTTGTTTATAGCGTGAAAGCCCTCGAGTGGGAACTCTGTTTAATCAAAGCCAGTTGAGATGTAAACGGTTGATTCAAGATCAATTCACTACAATTGAAACCCCTTTGTTATAAATGAGAGCTTAGGATATGAAATAGAGCCATGTTAAACTCAAATCAACCATCTGAGGTATGAAAATATACTGGCATTAATGATAAAAATTGCATAATTCTGCAGTTGAATTTTGGTCAAAATTGATTCTTAGAAGTTTCTGAGATGTTTGTAAGAAAGATGGCAAAATGTGGAGACCCTGAGAAAACACAGAGGCACAGGCTGATCTACCTATCAACCCTTCCTCACATATTGACGCATCGATAGCAGATGACTTGAAAAGATCGTGACAAAAGTAGAAATTGCTAAAAATGAGCAATTTCTCCTTTTGCACTATTTTTACCTCGACTATTCGAAGAATATGAGAGCTTTACTACTCGCGTCGGCGTCCGGTTAAAGTTTTAGGGCAAGTTGGCATTTTCATTCATAAGTATTTGTACTAGGGCTTTAATATTTGGAATATAGTTACATCTTATACCTTTCTTCACATTGAATGTTAAAGGTACTGAGTGGACCTTCTTTTTGGGGTAAAAAACATGAATTTCGGTGGTTAAAGTTTTAGGGCAAGTTGGAATTTTTTTTTTTCTTTTTTTTTTCTCAATAATTACTTATGCTAGGGCTTTTATATTTGGAATATAATTACATCTAATACCTGTCTTCATATTGTATGCTGAAGATTCTGAGTGTGACCTTCTTTTTGGGGTAAAAGACGTAATTTTGGGTGGTTAAAGTTTTAGGGCAAGTTGGCATTTTCATTTAATTTTTTAATTTTTCTCAATAAGTATTTGTGCTACGGCTTTAATACTTGGAATGTAGTTACATCTTATACCTTTCTTCACATTGAATGCTGAAGATGCTGAGTGTGACCTTTTTTTGGCCTGATTTTCGGTGGTTAAAGTTTTAGGGCAAGTTGGATTTTTTTTTTTTTTTTTTCTCAATAAGTACTTATGCTATGGCTTTTATATTTGGAATATAATTACATCTAATACCTGTCTTCATATTGTATGCTGAAGATTCTGAGTGTAACCTTCCTGTTGGGGTAAAAGACGTGATTTGGGGTGGTTAAAGTTTTAGGGCAAGTTGGCATTTTCATTTAATTTTTTAATTTTTCTCAATAAGTACTTGTGTTAGGGCTGTCATATTTGGAATATAATTACATATAATACCTTTCTTCACATTGTATGTTGAAGATGCTGAGTGTGACTTTTTGGGAATAAATAACATGATTTTTGTTTGATTTTGAGAATTTTAGATAAATTCATAATTTTTGGTTACATTCCTTTCTAATTGTGATCATTCATTTATCAAATATAATTCTTCAACATATCAAACGGGTTTTGCATGATGTCAAACATTTGGTAAACCTTTTTTTAAGGTTTTGCTATTTTTGGACTCGGTCAGTTTTAACATTTGCGTTTAGCTCAACGTTAAAGTTTCATAATTCAAATCATTTCATACTTCACACATTTGTTAAGGACCATCGTACAATTAGGTTAGATAACTCCTAAATATGGAGTAATGGCCCTTGAATTACTTAGAAAATTTTGCCACAATGTTTTCCACTTTTTGTCTTAGGTTATCCATTCAATTATGGAGATTTTCTATGTTTTGACAAAATACGTTCAAAGTTGTCTGCTGCAGAATTGTCGCACGAGGGAAAGGGTTAATAGTACTTAATTGTAATATAATGAAATAGTGCTTTATGTGAATAAGCGGCATATAGTCGAGCGCGCTGTCCTCCGACAGCTCTTGTTTCAGTTATTATACCTATTATTATAGACTTTTTCCCTATTTTTTAGTAGACATTTTCAAACTTGTCTGCTGCAGATTTGCTGTATGTGGCCAAGTCCCTAAGGTCGGTTTTCCTGTCATCCCTTTCAAACACATCAACAGCAGATGAATTTGGAAAGATTTGAGGAAAGTACAGAAAACCACCTCAGATGACAGTTTTATTTAAGAATAGAGTTGAAAACATTGTGGCAAATAGAGAAATTGCTAATTCTTCAGCAATTTGTGTTTTTGCCACAATGTTTTCAATAGTTGTCTACTACAGAGGTGCCAGAAAACAGCTGTGTGGGGGAGAAAAAAAAATAACGCCTTTATTGCGAGCTCTGTTTGTTACTTTTCTATATACATTCAGGTGTTCCAAAGATCATATATGCGTCTAGAACTCATTCTCAGCTATCCCAGGTGGTTCAAGAACTGAAACGAACAGCTTACAATACGTAAGTTTTCACTAAATATTTCTTATTTTTCATTATGACTCATTTTGACCCTTTTCCTCATATAGATGCTTTCTGACGCCTCTGCAGCAGATGACTTTTTGAAAACATAGTGAATAAAGAAGAATTGTTCATTTATAGAGATTTTCTACTTTTTGACAAAATATGTTCAAAATCGTCTGCTGCAGAATTGTCGTATGAGGGAAAGGTTTATATAATAAGGAGAGTAATGCGAGTTGTTCTAGCCATCTTTTTAGAGAAAGGGATTTTGACAAACATGACTCCCAGCGCAATACTTAAACTAGATGTCATCCCATTAGAGAACTAAATAAGGATGAGTTAACTTGTCTTTTCAATATCTCTCTTTTGACTCAACAAAACCGTATGTTGTTGGTATTCAAAAGAAGTGTCTCACTGAGATTATTATTTTGAGTACCATTAACATAGGGTTTGAGGGTGCTTTAAGGATTTGAAGATGTGAAATACTCATCTCACAAGATGATTTTTAATCCCCTTTCCCACCTGCAGATACATTTTGACTCATCAGCAAAATCAACTTGAAAGCCAAAGGACAATTGTCCATATTATACTTTCTTAAGTTATATATATACACCAGACCTCCGGAAAATCAAAAAAATTCCGGTCTGGACCAATTTTTAACTTGCCGGAATGATATCAATTATATAACTTGCAGGGGTTTTTTTCTGAAAAAGGGGAAGGGGCCTGGGGCCTTTGAGAAGGGGAAAATTTCGCGGCGTTTTAGAAAAAAGGGGGAAAATTGTAAACTAGTATAATGTGCATGTTTAACTTTTATCATTACAAGGCCATCTGTCTATTGTTCATGTTCTTGAACTCCTACACTAGATTGTCATAATCCAGTTCACTTAAACTATACCACTGTCAAGGGTCGAAATTAGCAAGATTTTCTACTTGCATTTTTTCGCAAGTGCTATTTTTTGTTACTTGCTAAATGAGAAAACAACTTATTGTCCCCCGCTTTCGCGAAAGCGCGGGGACTATTATTTCTCATTCGTCAGTCCGTCAGTCCGTCAGTCCGTCCGTCAGTCCGTCAGTCCGTCAGTCCGTCAGTCACGCTGTCACACTTTCGTTTCCGGGCTATTTCTCTGCAACCGCTTTTTCGAATTTGATGAAATTTCATAGGAAGGATCACCACCAAGTGTAGATGCGCATATCGTGTTTGCATTCCGGTTGGATTATTTTTCACGGAGTTATGGCCCTTTACCCCTATGTATGACTAAATTCATTTCCGGGCTATTTCTCTGCAACCGCTTTTTGGAATTTGATGAAACTTCATAGGAAGGATCACCACCAAGTGTAGATGCGCATATCGTGTTTGCGTTCCGGTTGGATTATTTTGCACGGAGTTATGGCCCTTTACCCCACCATCAGGCTATGTATGACTAAATTCATTTCCGGGCTATTTCTCTGCAACCGCTTTTTGGAATTTTATGAAACTTCATAGGAAGGATCACCACCAAGTGTAGATGCGCATATCGTGTTTGCGTTCCGGTTGGATTATTTTTCACGGAGTTATGGCCCTTTACTCCACCATCAGGCTATGTATGACTAAATTCATTTCCGGGCTATTTCTCTGCAACCGCTTTTTGGAATTTGATGAAACTTCATAGGAAGGATCACCACCAAGTGTAGATGCGCATATCGTGTTTGCGTTCCGGTTGGATGATTTTTCACGGAGTTATGGCCCTTTACTCCACCATCAGGCTATGTATGACTAAATTCATTTCCGGGCTATTTCTCTGCAACCGCTTTTTGGAATTTTATGAAACTTCATAGGAAGGATCACCACCAAGTGTAGATGCGCATATCGTGTTTGCGTTCCGGTTGGATGATTTTTCACGGAGTTATGGCCCTTACTTCTGAACCGTAATAGGTACTGCTTTCATATTTCACATGTGTATTCCTTGTGACAACCCCTTTCCATCAATACCAATTTTTGTGACCTTGACCCTGGCGGGGGACCATGATTCTCTGAATTTGCTTGTTAGAACTTTAACTTTAAGCAACACAATGTGAACTACAATAGTGCAATACACTGTTATGGTCAATCATGAATGTAATGTAAACATGGTCCAAAACATGCTGTGAAAAGAAGCTGCTGAGACTGTCAGATATACAACATAGTCTAGAAACTGTGTTTCAATTTCTGGCTCCATATGGCAAAGTATGGGGTCTTTTCTGAATTAGTCAAGACAACATCCATGTTGTCACAGCAGTTTTTGGGTCATATTCTCTAGGGGCAACAACATCAGCAACTTTAATTCTCATCAAAATATCAAGTATTTCAGCACCAAGCCTACACCTCGAGTCAAATTGTATTCTGTTCATTGTGGAAAGATAAATGAGATTTAAGCTAATGTTACAAAAATTAAATATGAAAAAAAAAAAAAAAAAAAAAAAAAAAAAATAATAAATTTTTTTTTTTTTCCTAGGGGAATTTATATTTTTAGGGGAAAAACTATGCTTATTTTCCGGGGGGAAGGGGCCGTTAAACGGCCTCTTTTATATAAGGAAAAAAAGCCCTGACTTGTAAACAAAAAGTCCAGATATTTTCTATAAATCTCACTAGTGCCTTCACTATATGTCACTTTGTAAAAGAGAACACAATGAAATCCTAGTTAGTACACACAGAGACATATATATTTACGTATTTACCTTAAAAAATTGATTTCTCTAATTATGTCAGAAATATTTCTGTCACGGTAATTCCAAAACAACAATGTTTACCGTACAGAGCAGTAAATAATAGAATTGTATTCTTCTGTGCGTCACCATTAATTTTTTCTAGTAATTACTATATTGGAGTACGGGTCAAACTGACTTTAGTAAGAACGAGCATTGTAAACATACATACTTCTACATTGACATTATCAAGCGATGACCCTGTTATGCAACCATATAATGCAAGGTAACCTGCAATTTCTTAAGTTAACCCTTTCCCTCATATAGACGCTTTCTGACGCCTCTGCAGCGGACGGCTATTTGAAAACATAGTGACAAAAGAAGAAATTGCACAAAACGTGCAATTTCTCCTTTTGCCACAATGTTTTCCACTTTTTGTCATAGGTTATCCATTCAATTATAGAGATTTTCTACTTTTTTAAAAAATATGTTCAAAGTCGTCTGCTGCAGAATTGTCGTATGAGGGAAAGGGTTAAATAGAAAACATTTTGCGAAATGGAGAAGTTACTGTTGTAAGCAACCTTTTTCTTTTCCACAATGTCATCAGAAAGTATATCAAAAGTAAGAGTTTATGTGGGAAAGGGTTAATCTCCGGTATGAAGATGAAAGTAATTACAGTCAATCTGGTTTAAAAGCCTTTGTACCATAACTCGGTGAATGTTTTGCAGAATTGAAAATTAAGAATATTGATCATGCCAGTGCCTGTACAGTATTTTACGGGTCAATAAAAAATGCAAAGCCAAAAGTATGACAGAGAGATCTGCACAGTTCAGTGTTAGAGTAAAGTATTCAATAACATGCTATTCTGTTTGACCCATGATGTAAGAAATTAGGCCTTTTTACATTTTACAAAATTTGTACATGAATGTCAATGCAGATCAAGCTGTGCATTTGCATTGTCCAATCAAGATTTTCACCTAGCAACCAAGTTAAAGAACCTTTTTGTAAAGAATCTAACATTTTCTCCCTATGTTTTCCCGCATACAGCAAATCTGCAGCAGACAACTTCGAAAATTTCTACTAAAAAAAAAAAATCTATAATTGTAGGTATAATTACTGAAGAAAGTTGAAAACATTGTGGCAAAAGGAGAAAATGCTCGTTTTGAGCAATTTCTCCTTTTGTCACGGTGTTTTCAAAAGTCGTCTGCTGCAGATGTGTCAAAATACGTACATAGGAGGGAAAGGGTTTACTGTTATCAAGATTATATTTAAAGGTTTTAAGCAGAAGACTCTGAAAATGTCATATCAAGGAAACCGCTAACAGTGTTTTTTAACGTTCCTTTTAAGTGAAAATAAGTTGGAAGAATTTTAATTCCACCCTGACTTTTCAAATGTTGTTTGCGGTCGTAATTCAACATGTCGTCTGCTGAGATGGTGTTAAAAGATGTCTGCTTGAGGGAATTAATTAAACTGCAAGGGAAACCACCAATGAATAATTCATCTGCATAAAGACTATATTGCATTTCTTGAAGTACTGTTAAAAGCATTTCTGGCACCAGTAAGCATTTTGACAAACCTCACCCTTGATTGCATCTCTCTTTGAATTTAGTCAGATCCTTCTTTAGAGCTTTGTCTTTGTATAATAGCTTGTGTATATGAAAACTGATTGATTGATTGTGGCTTTACGCTATTTTCAACAGTTTTTCAGTCATATCACGGCGGCCATTCACCTTCTCATTTGTTTGCTAGCTTTCTCATATCTGTAATCCACATAACATACTTTCCAAGCAAATGGCTGCTTGTCCACATAGACTGTTAGCCCATTGGTGAAAGACGAAGGACACTTGTCACAATGACTTTTGTTTAACGTCCGAAAGAATGTTGGCCAAGCTGGGATCTGACCTTACAACCACCAATCTAGGTCAACGGTCAAGGTCACAATGACTATGATACATCTGTATGAAGCGACATCTTCTCTCTAGAACTTTCATTTGTATACATTGATTGATTGATTGGGGTTTAACGCCGTTTTTAACAATTTCTCAGTCATATCACGGCGGCCAGTTCACCTACTCATGTGTTTCCTGGTTTTCTCACACCAGTACTCCACACAGCAATCTTCCCAAGCAACTGGCTGCTTTTTCACATAGACTTAGCCCATTGGTGAAAGAAGCATGACGCATGTCGCACTGACTTTTGTCAAACGTCGGAAAGAAAGTTGGCCGAGCCTGGATTCGAACTCACAACCCCTGGATTGACAGCCCGCGCCGTTACCGACTGAGCTACTGGGACTCGGTCATTATTTTGTATACAGAACTCCTACAAACGTTTTACACAGTTTCAGTATCAATTGAGTTTTACTGACCTAGGTCACGTGACAGTGACTATAATACATCTGTTAGAATTACTGTCATTTGTTGGCGGTTTTACTTCATACACAAGTTCAGTGTCAAGAGCACTTGGCCGTATTGCATTTCACCAAACCAGATCAAAGGTCAAGGACACAGTGACCATAATATGTCTGTATGAAATGACGTAATTGCTCTAGCACTTGCATTTAAGGACCGAATTCCTTCATACAAGAAAACGGTATCAAGTGAACTTGGATGAGTTCTTGTTTCACCTACCGAGGTCAATGGTTACATGGTTTCGATTAAAACAAATTGAAAATGTTAATCTCCGTTGCTTAATGTCAGATGGCAAGTTTCACTAAGGTTGCCTAGAAAATATATCTCCAACTTATATTGTATATCGAGGGCTTGGCAGGAAACGGTTGTAACTAAAATTAGTATTTTGTTACTAAGGTTAATCACCTCGCCATAAAGTCTTTAAAAGCGTTAAAGAATATTTCTTGGTAAACAATGGAAATTTAGGTGCCATTGCTCGTTCTGAGCAATGGCACCTAAATTTGCATTGTTTACAAAGGGTTCAAAATTGCCCCTAAACCAGGGTTTTCAAAATAGGTTTTTAGTTACAACTGTATCACGCCAAGCCCTCGATATGTATACTATCATGGTTTATATCACAAATAACTTGTTAGCACTCGACAGGCCACATTGATAATCCAATCTCCATGAAAGTTCTTAAGAACTTTTATCTCCATCATATCTCTGTCAAACTGTAAACTGGGGGTCTTGTGGGGTAAACAAATATGTCACAAGGTCAAATTTAAGAGCAAATCTTTTGAACTCTTGAGAAGGCTTCTTTTTCATGAGAAGAATCATCTGCATCAAATCCTAGCTATGGAAAAAACTGGATTATGCCATGTCAAAAACTGAGTCACTGAGTCAAATTTAAGAGAGAAAAAAACCTTGTGAAGCCCTAAGAGGCATAATTTTTCATTCAATCTTCATGAAAAATCATTGGACCATTCATCTCCATTAAATCTCAGTCAGGTTCAAAACGCGGGTCATATGTGATCAAAATCTAGGTTTCTAGGTCAACTTTCAGGAAATCCCTGTAAACTCGTAAGAAACTTATAAGAAACCACATCCAATCTTCATGACAAATCATCAAAACATTCATCTCCATGAAATCTCAGTCAACTTGACAAGTTTGAAACTGAGTCTCATTGGGTCATACATTGGGTCACTAGATATATACCGAGGTGGTTCAAGCGTTCTTTTACAATTTTCATTTTTGATGGGGGATCTCAATTTAATGAATTATTCCTTTCCCACGGACACTTTCTGACGCATATGCAGCAGATGACTTTTGAAAACATTGTGACAAATGGAGAAATTGCTCATGATGAGCAATTTCTCCATTTGCCACCATGTTTTCAACTCATCAATAATCATACTTCATTTTTCGAGAGTTTCGACATTTTAGCCTTTACGATTTCAAAGTCGTCTGCTGAAGATTTGTTGTAGGTGGGAAAAGTGTTAACTTGTTATTACCTCCATTCATGTAGGAAATTAGAAAGGGGTTGTTGGTACAATCAATATATGATCAAATTATAATATATTGTCAAAGGGATTGAAAACGTTCTTTTATGCAAATGTAGTGTACATTTCAATATTTTTCGGTAATACACCAATATTTTGTCTACGTCACATTTCTTAACCCAAAATATACCTTTTGGTAAAAATTATGTACGAGTTACTGTAGTTTTGAGTTTTGAAAGAAATCTGTTTTTCAGAGTAAAAGTGAGCGTAATTGGATCGAGAGACCAGCTCTGTATCCATGAGCAAATTAAAAAGGAACAGAATAATACGAATAAGGTAGGCAATTTCGTAGTTAAACCCTTTCCCATATGTTGATGCATTTTGAAGAATCTACAACATACAACTTTTGAAGACATTGTGCCAAAAGAAGAAATTGCTCATAATGTGTTCAACTGTATTGATTTAATGTACTTTTGCTCATAAAGATTTACCATATTTTCTCTTAGCCGTTTCAAAAGTTGTTTTATGTCTGAAAGGGTTAACCCTTTCCAACATACAACACATTTGTAGCAGACATCATTGAAATCATCTGGAGAAATATATGATAAATCTCCTTGTATACAAGTATAATAGAGTTGTAAATTTGTGACAAAAGGAGAATTTGCTTAGTACGAGCAACTTTTCCTTTTGCCACTATTTTTTCAAAAATCATCTGCTGCATAGGCCCCAGAATGCTTGGGAAAAGGTTAAACCGAGTCCTGCAGACGTGTTTGCAGCAAACTAATTTTTAAGACATTATGGAATAAAGTGAAATTGCTTAATTGCTTTACCTGCTCTATTCTACAAGTATACAGTACTTAATTTTTAAGGAATTTTCCAGACTTTCACCTAGATGTTTTCAAAGTCACCTGCTGAAGATTCTTTTAATGTGTGGGCTTTCAATGTTTGTAGACACATTTCCTGAATTTTTTAATCATGTTAAGAATAATATTAACCGTTGCATATAGACGCCTCTGCAGCAGACGGCTTTTTGAAAACAAAGTGACAAAAGAAGAAATTGCTCAAAACAAGAAATTTTTTCTTTTGCCACAATGTTTACCACTTTTAGTCATATGTTATCCATTTAATTATAGAGATTTTCTATTTTTTGACAAAATATGTTCAAAGTCGTCTGCTGCTGAATTGTCGTATGAGGGAATGGGTTAATAAAGTTAAATAATTAGCTTTTTCAACATACAGCAACTTTGAGGCAGACAACTTTGAACACATCTTTACATAAATAAGGAAGATCTCCATGAAGGTAAGTATCAATGATTAAATATAATTGAAAACATAATCATATAATGAAATGTTACAGCTTAAGAACTGATGATACATGTATACATGCAATATGATCATAACCCACACCTTGGATGGTTGAGTTTCGTGTGGCGTAGCTCAACATTTTAGGCCAGTTGTCTAGATCGGAACAAGAGAGTTATACATGTATTATGTATACATGTCAGCTTGACCCTTTCCCATTTGCAGACACATTTTAATGCTTCTGCGATAGGTGTTTTTGGAAATATTGTGTGGAAGGGGGAAATTGCCCACAATGAGAATGTTTTTGCTTAGATGTTTTTTAACCCTTTCCCTCATATAGACGCTTTCTGAAGCCTCTGCAGCATATGGCTTTTTGAAAACATAGTGACAATAGAAGAAATTGCTCAGAACGAGCAATTTCTCCTTTTGACACAATGCTTTCCACTTTTAGTCATAGGTTATCCATTTAATTATAGAGATTTTCTATTTTTTGCCAAAATATGTTCCAAAGTCGTCTGCTGCAGAATTGTCGTATGACAGTTAAACTTATCTACTGAAAATTTGTTTTATGTGGGAAAGGTTTTATGGCAACTACACTAATCAGAGGCCTAGATTGGGAAGGTGAACTAGTTTTATGCTGGAAAAGATCTCACTTTATTATGTGTTCTCGTCATAGTTTTCTCTGTGAGCCGATTCTTTTGACTACCCACAATAAAACATAAGAGGTCAAATATGAAATGCGTCACAAAATTTTGCTATGAAAGAGGATTGCTCAACCCTTTCTCACTTACAGATCCGTTTTGCTGCTAATGCAGCAGATGAAACTTGTAAACATTGTAGCATAAGAATAAATCCCTCATAATGACCTACAATGTTTTCAACTCTAGCTCATAATGAGCAATTTCTCCATTTGCCACAATGTTTTTCATCTTATTTCAAAAATTATACTTTCTTTGATAGAGATGTCCTGTATCTTAAATTACCTATATGTTTTCAAAGTCGTCTGCTGCAGATTTGTTGTATATTAGAAAAAGTAAATCCATTATTTGATGGCATTTCCTGGAATCCTTCACCTGGCTTGTTTATAATTTATGGGCAATTATCTCAATTCAGAAAAGTAACCTACGATAACATAGATGTCCTTCATTTTAAGAAAAGATTGCCTTCTTTCGTGGACAACAACTCAATGTTTGGTTAAAATATAAGTTATCCTACATACAAGTTGGAAATTAACCCTTTCTCAAATACAACAAATCGGCAGCAGACAACTTTGAAAATATCTAGGCAAACATGGATACAATTAAAGAAAGTGATTACTTAGTGAAAACGATTGTGGCTAAAGAGAAATTGCTTGATTTGAGCCAATTCTCCTATTGTCAAAATGTTATCAAAAGTCATCTGCTGCAGAGCCGTCAGAAAGCGTCTGTATTAGAAAAGGTTTAAAACATATTCAGAAATTGTGAAATAGACGTTTTAATGAAGTATTTTGTAACGCAGAAAAATGAATTATTGATGTTGGATACATATCCATTCATACATGGATAACATATCAGGAAATTTGGCAGTTAACATCGTGAGCCGTGTCTAGCAATTTCGGGTCTTGTTGAATTGGCATACAGTGAAGAAGACTCTCTCGGGGGAGCCTGTCTCAAACTCTAACCCAGAGTTTTCACAATCTGCTTGCATGTTGTGTAGACCCAGATGTAACGTCTGACAGGAATTAAAATTATAATCCTTCCATATTCCTCTTTAACCCTTCCTCACATTGACAAATCTGCAGCAGATGACTTTAAAAACATTTGGAAACTCTTAAAATAAAAAAGCTATGGTTAAATAAAGCTGAAGACACTGTTGCAAATGGAGAAATTACTCAATATGAGAAATTTTACCTTTTACCACAATGCTTTCAAAAGTCGTCTGCTGAAGAGGCATCAGAAAGCGTCCATATGCGTGAAAGGGATAAGACCCCAAATTGGGAGACACAGCTCAATTTATATATGATGTATTCTATCTGTTATGGAACTAGGTCACCATGGAAACTATTTTTATGGGTAAAACAAGTTAGTTTTGTTTCTTGTTCTTCCAAGTAAAAGGTGTTTTGCAATACCATTGCAAGACTGAAAGGTCAGTTTTGGATCAAATGAATTTTATTTTTCTGCAGGGGCTACGCGTCACCTACCCTTACATATCTTGGACCCTTCCAATTTCAAGGCAATTTAACCCTTTCCCACTTGCAGACATCTAATGATTTAGTCCTTTCTCAGCAGTCGAGCCCTGGTAGCGACGCGGGCTGTCAATCCAGGGGTTGTGAGTTTGAACCCCGGCTCGGCCAACTTTCTTTCCGAGGATTGACAAAAGTCAATGCGACATGCGTCATTCGTCTTCCACCAATGGGCTAAGTCTATGTGGAAAAGCAGCCAGTTGCTTGGGAAGATTGTTGTGTGGAGTACTGGTGTGAGAAAACCAGGAAATGCATGAGTAGGTGAATTGGCCACCGTGATATAACTGAGAAATTGTTAAAAACGGCGTTAAACCCCATTCAATCAACCTTTCCCAGCAATTTCTTCTTTTGCCACAATATTTCCAATTCTTTTCATAATTATACCTACATTTATGGACCTTTGCTCAAGGGGAGTAATTATGATCACTTTTGGTCTGTTGGTGGTTGTGAACAAATTGCTTGTTAACGCTCATGAGACCACTTATTAGCTCACCTAAGCACGGTGAGCTTTTGTGATCACATTTTGTCCGATGTCCGTCATTTGTGCTTGTTAACACTCTACAGGCTACAATTTGCATCCAATCTTCATGAAAGTTTATCAGAACATTCATCTCCATCAAATATTGGACAAGTTCGAAAATGGGCCATATGAGGTAAAAAACTAGGTCACAAGGTCAAATTGAAGGGAAATCTTGTTAACACTCTGGAGGCCACATTTTCAACTTAAGCATGTTGAACCTTCATCAGAATGTTTGTCTTGATGATATGTAAGCCAAGTTTGAACATGGGTCATGTCAGGTCAAAAAGTAGGTCACTAGGTTAAATTCAAGGAAAATCTTGTTAACACGCAAATTTTGCTTCAACAATTTAAAATTTGTCAGAATGTTTGTCTTGAAAATGTCTAGGTCAAGTTTGAATATGGGTCATGCCGGGTCAAAAACTAGGTCACTAGGCCAAATTGAAGGGAAATCTTGTAGAAGCCGCAATTGAATCAGAATGTTAAGCTGAATGATATCTAGGCCAAGTAACACCCAAGAGGCCGCAATTTTTGTTTCAGCAGTTTGAAATTTTGTCAGAATGTTTGTCTTAAAGATATCTAGGTCAAGTTCGAATATGGGTCATGTTGGGTCAAAAACTAGGTCACTAGGTCAAGTTGAAAGAAAATCTTGTTAACACTGAAGATGACGCATTTTTAGCTCGACTTTTGAAAAAAACGAGAGCTATTGTCATGACCCTGGCGTCGTAATCCGGTTAAGGTTTTTTGTTTAGCTCAATTTTTTTTTTTCTGTTTTCTCCCTATCAGTCGAGCGTCTGTGCCATACGCAGTGCTCTTGTTTGCTACAGCAGCTTGACATTTGATGATAATGTTTATCTAAATGATATCTAAGCCAAGGTGTCAAATTGAAGGAAAATCTTGTTAACACTTTGGATGCCGCATTTCTTGCTTCAGCAGCTTAAAATTGTCTGAATTAGATCTAGGTTTAGTTCGAATATGTGTCATATTGGGTCAGAAACAAGGTCAATAAAGGAAAATATTGTTCAAACTCCAGAGGCCGCATATCTAGTCCATGTTTGAATATAGGTCATATCAGGTAAACAAATATAGATCACTAGGCCAAATGAAGGAAAATCTTGTTAACACTGTAGGTTGCATTCAGAATAATTGTCTTGATGTGTTTTGCATTTGCAGTACATTGTTTAATTAAGGTGAGCGAACTAGGGCCATCATGGCCCTCTTGTTAGATCACCTGAGCCGAAGGCTCAAGGTGATTAATCTATTCTGATTGCTCTATGTCCATTGTCGTCCGTCGTTAACTTTTAGCTTTAAACATCATCTCCTCCGTTAAACCATAGGGCCTATTTCAACAAAGCTCCACAGCAATGTTCCTTTGTCGGCCCTCTTACAAAATTGTTCAAAGATTTAAATTGCATTGAGAACTTTGGTTGGTTGAAAAACTTGGCAGTCAGGCGGAATCAGAAAAGGGGCAAATTGACAAAATTTGAAAATTCCATTTTTCTGTCTGTTTGCCAAGATGTTTTCAAAGTCGTTTGCTGCAGATTTGTTGTATGTGGGAAAGAGTTAAAGCAGACAATTTTTGACAACATTTTGAGAAAATAAAAACAGATTTTGCGTGAATCTATCAGTGTCTCTTTTACCAATTGGTGGATTTCAAAGAAACCTTATGCAACTATATAACAGGATTAGTCCCAGGTCTAGAATATGAATTTAATATTATGAGGACATTTTGCTTGGCATTTGAATAATGTCCTCTTACTGCCGTTAATGCCCTTTGAAAAGTTCAATAGTTCCTTGAATTCAGCTCTTAACTCAAATGGATGTTTTTTAAACTCCTCCCCACATGTAGACACATCTTCAGGAGACGACCTTTGAAAACATTGTTAACCCTCCCCACATACAACAAACATGCAGCAGACGACATTAAAAACATATCCGAAAAATATAGAAACTACCTTTAAATTAAATTACAATAATGGAATAGAGTTGAAAACATGGTGACACAAGGAGAAATTGTTCGTTTTGAGCAATTTCTTCTTTTGTCGCCATGTTTTCAAAAAGCCGTCTGCTTAAGAGGCATCAGAAAGTGTCCATATGAGGGAAAGGTTTAAAGTTTTGTTTTCAACTCTATTCATTTGAAGTGTTTTTTCATACTTTTACTAGATGTTTTCAAAGTTTGTCTGCTTAAGACTTGCTGTACGTGGGAAAAGGTAAATGAAACTTTCACGGTTCCAAGAATCAAATGATCAAAACTTTATTCAGAAAAAAAGAAAATACAGGTTATATCTGCAGGTTTAAAAATTTACTTTGAAAAAAAGAAAAAAAGATTTTTGCCTCTCTTGCAATTTTTTTTTTACTGGAGTAATGGCAGTCTTAAATCAAGTTTTCTCGAAATATTGAATTTCCATTTTATTGATATCAGTTTTTATGTCTACAAAACTGTCATTTTCAGCTGTGAATTCTCAGATTACACGATTACCTTGTTTGGCTGTGTTTGAAGTAGTTATAAAATATAATCAAAGTACAAAGTACTGAAGGTAGAATTGCGATCGTTTAAGAAGAGATACAGAAGTGCATATATGAATATTTATTTTACCGGTTACCTTCAGGCAAAGTTTCAAGTGTGTAACCCTTTCCAGTGCTGAGATTTTGCCTCAACCTGAAACTTTAACCAAAATGTTGACGAACAGACAGACGGAGAGACAGACATCGCCAATCTATAGACCGGAATTGCTAGAGCAATCCGGCCAAAAATAAAAAAAAATCATCAATTTTAGCAGTAAAATCCTGCCAAGAAGTAATGAATTGAGAAAAAAATGTGCTGAGAGGTCCATAATTTCAAACTTGCTAAGATTTGGTCTGTGCATTGCAATGAATGTACAAATTGAAAAATGTATTGTTGACATGTATTTTCTACACCATCATTGTAATGTTGTTTATCATAAATCTGAAATTGTGTCAATGTGTTATTTGTCAACTCTGTCCCATAAGTTTTGCTTGTGATTTGAACTCTCATAAAAAAAAAGCACGGAAAGGGACAACTTTCCCAACTTTGATTAAATATGTTTTCAATTAAATTGTAAAAAATCTTTTTCTTGTTTTTTGAAAGTTTTGTCATTATTATTTAAGACGGACATTATATACTAGAATAGCCAACTGACTATCATTTGAAAAAGTGTTTCTTATTTAAACCTTTCCCACTTGCATACGTAATTGCAGCCGACGACTTTTGAAAACATTGATGCAGAAGAAGAAATTGCTCATAACAAGCTTTCTCCTTTTGCAACAATGTTTTCAACTATATTCAATGATTACACTTCCAATAAATGTGATTTTCTGTATCTTTGCTCAGATTTTTTTTAATTCGTCTGCTGCAGAGTTTTTATATTGTGGGGTGGGTTGTGATTTGTTAAAGGGCAAGCAGGATTGGGAATTGAGTGTTGCACTTATCCTAATGAAACACTCGCCTGCCTGTGCATGTTTTAGCTTAACTTAACTTGTTAATGTTCTTTCCATCATCAACTTAGTCATCTGTTAGTAATCAACTCTATGAACGAAATAATCGCGTCAAAATCATAACGAACAAACTGTCAAAATCTAATTTTGAACTGTGTAATACAAATTTAGAATAAAAGGATGAATCAGTTATGTTGTAACAACCAATATCCGCGGGTCATTTATCTGATTTTGGCCGAAAGAAATGATCGATTTCTTGCAAGATTTATTCGTTATTCGTTCTGCCTATTATAATCAAAGTATTCTAAACGCTTTATAAACAAGTGATTTAAAGCGCTCAAATCATTTGATGAAATTTGTTTGTTTAGACGCGGACCTTGTCGAAAGCACCTATCCAAAATGCAACAGTCATCGTTAATCGTTGTCGAAGGAATAGATGGACTGAGAGAAAGAGAAAGAAAAGGCTTAGCAATGCATACTATCTTTATGAATAAGGACATGAACGAATATGTATGGACTAGCGCCTAGAATTTCGTACTAGCCGATCCTTCATTCCACTCGCTTATGCTAGCGGGCGAGTGGATGTTTACATCTCTGCCGAGAGGGAAAAAAGGGTTACAATTTACAAAGGGTAATTGCGCGGTGCAGTGCTATATTGGCGTAGTGATATCTAAATAATTGTGTACACTTTAAATATGATATTTACACTTACAAGACTTGTTATTTTCTATTATAAGCTTGAATAATCGGATTTTTTTTCGTTACTCTATTTTTGCTTTTGTGAGCATTCGTAAATTAGTCAAACCAAAAATTGTACTTAATTGTTGGTGGTGAAGGGCATATACATCACGTGACTTCAAACTCACTATGACTATGGCAGCCTCTGCGCATGCGCAAGTCTACCAATAAAATGGTATCGAGTCTGAGTTTTGAATTATTAAGTTTCCATGTAAGCCATCTTGTACAGATGTCAGCATGGCAGTAAAATTTATGGAAAGACTTTGACCCTTTCCCAAATACAAAATATCTGCAGCAGATGACTTGAAAAAATCTCTAGGCATAACATATGTAAAGAATCTCTAGAAATGTTTAGTTTCCATGTAAGCCATCTTGTACAGCTGTCAGAATGGCAGGTAAATTCTTGGAAAGTCTTTGACCCTTCCCCAAATACAATATATCTGCAGCAGATGACTTGGAAAAATATGAAAAATCTATATTAATATTTATTAAAGTAAAATAACCCGTTTTCCCACATAAAGATGCATACTGACGCATCTGTAGCAGACAACTTTTGAAAACATTGAGGATAAAGGAGAAATTGAACAGCATAATGGAGACTTGTCATGTTTTTGCCAATATGTTATCAAAGTTAACTGCTACAGATTTGTTGTATGTGGGAAAAACATTGTTGCAAAAGAAGAAATTGCTCCTCCATTTGAGACACTGTTTTCGGAAATGTATCAATATGCATATATACATTCTTATATTTAACCCTTTCCCACATACAACAAAACTGCAGCAGAAGACTTTGAAAACATCTGGGCTTAAACATTGAGAATCACTATCAATGAAAGTTTAATATCAAACAAAGTTGAAAACATTGTGATGATGAGCAATTTCTTCTTTTTTCGCAATGTTTTCAAAAGTCGTCTGCTTCAGGGAGGTCCAAAAGTGTCTGTATGTGGAAAAGGGTTAACACATGAAACACAACCCTTAACCCTATCCCACATATAGAGGCTTTATGACGCCTCTGCAGCAGACGGCTTATTAAAAACATTGTGACAAAAGAAGAAATTGCTGAAAACAAGTAATTTCTCCTTTTGTCACCATGTTTTCAACTCTATTCAATTATTGTTCTTTCATTTAAAGGGAGTTTCTGAAACTTTCTGTGCTTTTGCCTAGACGTTTATCAAAGTCGTCTGCTGCAGATTTGCTGTATGTGGGGAAGGGTCAACACAAACGTGAAGAAAGAAAGCATAAAGTGGCTTCTTTGTTTTTTCTTCTATCAGCAGATATATACAGAAAAACTTCTTGTCTGAAACCGAAAGGCCTAGAACTTAGATATTTGGTGTATCTTATTTTCTTGTGGTCCTCTACCAAGATTGTTCAGATTATGCTCCTTGGGTCAACATTGGCCCTGCCTTATTGATCACCTGTTTTCATAGGGATATATAGGGGGGAAAATGAGTCTTCCTGTCTGAAACCGAAAGGCCTAGCGCTTATATTTTTTTGTGTGAAGCTATTTGTCTAGTGGTCCTTTACCAATATTGTTCAAATTATGCCCCTGGGGTTGCCTGTTTTACATAGAGATATTAACATGTCAAAAGACAGACAACATAGGGTGTTGGTTATTTGCTCAGTGGCAGTGGAGCTATATACTGGTCCTCTTAGGCCTCTTAATTGTATCGATTTCCTAACTGAAAAATGAGTTTTGAGGTAGGCATGACAAATCACATTATGTAACTCGGGTGAGAGATTCAAGGCCACCATCATGGCCCTTTTGTCTTCTTTTTCCCCAAACAATTCAACACTCATAAATTAACTTAAATTAAATGATTACCGGTGTGCTAAAAATCTGCAGTAGACAACTTTTTAAAACATAGGATATTCTTTAGGGTTTATAATATTATAGCAAAAGGAGAAATTGATCATTAAAAGAGCAATTTTTCCTTTCTGCAGATGCATCAAAATGCTTTTGCAAGTTGAAACTGGTGAATTTTCTTAATACGCCTGCACCAGATTGCTTAAAATCATGAAAAAATATGCTGATTCAAATTGTTCATTTTGAGTCATTTATTCTTTTCTCACAATTTTTTTCAAATGTTTGTCTCTTACAGAGGCAACAGAAGTTGTCTGAATTGGTAATGTGAGTATTAACTCTTTTCAACATGCAACAGTTCTGCAGCAAATGACTTTAAAAACATCTTGGGGAATATTATAAGAAATCTCTATAAATGAAAGTTGAAAGTATAATTCTTGAATAGAATTGTAACCATTGTGGCAAACAATAATTGCTCATTATGAGGAATTTCTTCTTTTGTCACAATTTTTCAAAAGTTGTCTTCTGAAAGTATGTCAGAATGTGTCTGCAAGCGGGAAAGGGTTAACACAAGGTTGAACCATGTCTACACTGTTTGAAAATGGCAACTATGTTCATGTGTAAAAGTAAAGGGTTAACTCTTAATTTCCAATATACAAAATCGTTTTGATGCATTTGCAGCAAATAACTTGTTTAAAACATTGTGGTAAGAGGAGAAATTGCTTCTAATTTGTCATTTCTTTTTTGTCTGCTTTTTCAACTATTTTCTATAACAATATTTTTTCATTTATAGAGATTTTTTCGTATTTTCTACTTCATGTTTTTCTCCCATTACATCAACTCTTGCTGCAGACAACTTTAAAATGATATTGCCAAAAAGTATGGAAAACCTTTATGAATGAATATGTACTTATTAAAAAGAGTTGAAAATACTGTGGCAAAAGGAGAAATTGCTCATCATGAGCAATTTCTTATTTTATCACACTGTTCTCAAAAGTTGTCTGCTGCAGAGGCCTCAGAAAGCGTCTGTGTGTCGGAAAGTGTTTTCAAACCTGCTGCATGTTACTTGCATGAAGGAAAGAGTTAATCAATTTGTCATAGAGATCTGAAAACCTGATGTAAGAAATAGAATATAATAATTAAGGAAAGAAAACAATGGAAGAAAAACATGAGTACATTATATGGTAAAAAAATAATTCTACCTACCCTTTAGATAGTCCTGCAGAAAATCTCGGGTCAATCAATTTGTTGCTTCACAGGAATCCTGTATTTGCAGCAGACGACATTCATTGACTCGACAAGCAGCTTACGAAGGAAGTGAGGCTATGAGTCACCAAGTGACTAAACACTCCATAAAACATAGCAGGTTCACCTTAGTTAACCCATTGATTTTCCCAGTAAATGTGATAACTTGAATTATTTTTAATTGATTAGAAACGGTTTAATGCCATTTTCAGAATAATTCTGTTTCACACATTACGTGTACCTCCTTGCTCTATGGTTTCTATTTAATGTGATTCTGTCTAACCCTTTTCAACATTCGACAAAATTGCAGCGGATGAATTTGAAAACATTTAGTTAACATATGGAATCTCTTTATAAATGAACGAATAATTATCAAATGAATTTTAAAACATGTTGACAAAAGGAGAAATTGTTTATCATGAGCAATTTCGGCTTTTTTCCACAATGTTTTCAAGAGGCATCCGAAAAGGTCTGTATGTGGGAAAGGTTTAACTCATTTTTCAGCTTAAAGGACCTGTAGTATTAATCCTTGATATGATGCTGACAAACTTTGACACCTTTGAAGCAGACGTCTTTTGAAAAAGAGAAATTGATCACAATAATTTCATTTTGCGTCTAAATTATACTTTTAATTTTCCAAATGTTACATATTTAGCACACAGAAGCAGGAAGTGCTCAAGGGAAGTAATTATGATCGTTTTTAGTCTGTTGTTGGTCGTGAATAATTTGCTTGTTAACACTCGTGAGTGAGGCCAATGTTTTTATTTAATCTTCATAACACTTACTAAGTTTGTTTATCTTGATGATATCTAGGCCAAGTGGGAATATGAGTCATGTTTGGTCAAAACTAGGTTACTAGTTTTACTAGGCCAAATTGAAGGTAAACCTTGTTAAATTAAAAAGCTGAAAGCAGCATTTTTAACTTGAGCAAATTAAAACTTTTTCAGAATGTTTGTCTTGATGATTTCTAGGTTAAGTAAGAATATGGGTCATCTAGGGTCTAGTACTATGTAGTTCACTGTAAAGCCAACATTAACTTAAATCTTGTGAATCTAGTCACACATTTTTCTAGAGCATGCTGAAATTTTGTCAGTGTTTCTGTAAAATATATATCTAGTGTGGTCATATTGACACCTTATCCCTTTACCACATATAGACACTTTCTGGTGTCTCTATACAGCAGACGACTTTAGAAAACACTGTGGCAAAAGGAGAAATTGCTCATAACTTTTTTCAGTTCAGTATATTTGAATTTTTGTATAAAGATTTGTCACATTTTTGTCATCTGCTGCAGATTTACTGTATGTCGGAAAGGGGGATTATCATACAGAGCCGTGGGGTAATCAGATGAACCTTGTTTTCATATTATGTTTTCAAAGCAGCGCTAAAAATATCATATCAGATAAATTTTTAAATGTAATTGTTGCAGTGTTCTTTGGCAGCCATTTCTTCATCAAATGATCTTTCAAATGTAAAGTACTTTTGTAGTTGTAAATGACAGTTTTTATTTAAATTGCAAAAAAAATAAAAGCCCTCAGAGAAATCTTCAATGAAAATGAGAGAAACCAGTTGAGTCATTTACCCTTTTAGTTGCATATTGACGGCTTTTCAGCAGATGACTTTTGAAAAACATTGTGACAAAAGTAGAAATTACTCAAAACTTTTTTCAGTAATTTAACCTTTATTTAAAGAGATTTCTGAGGTTTTCATTCTAGATGTTTCTAAAATGGTTTGCTGCAGATTTGCTGTATGTGGGAAATGGTTAACCGTTGTGCTTGGAATTGTGCTAACAACTTTTTTGTCCATCGTATTTAATTGACTAGTATTGAAAATATTAACATAAGAGATCCGTTCTATTGATGTTAACCCTTTCCCACTTACAACAAATCAGAAGCAGACAGTTTTGAAATCATCTGGAGAAAAATATGGAAAATCTCTCAATATTAGGAAACAGTTGAACACTTTGTGGCAAAAGTTATGAGCAATTTCTCCTTTTAGGTCAAATTATGCTAAATACATAATAGTACTATAGTCCCTAAAAAAAACCTTTGTTTGCGTAGAAATGATTGTATACCATCACCAGAATGTATTGAATATATGACATTGAGTTTAAATGCATTGTGAATGTGTATAGGATGCACTGGAAATGATTGATTTGGTCACTTTTAGTATTTTGACCTTGTTTGAAAATGAAAGTAGAGAATGCTAAACACCGGTTTTGTCCGAGCGCGATTTGGTCCAAAATGACGGTTACCATTTTCGCCTGGTGAGTTCTTTTTTGCATAATGCATGACCCCACATT
The DNA here is from genome assembly GCA_031761405.1 of Serripes groenlandicus. Taxonomy (NCBI): domain Eukaryota; kingdom Metazoa; phylum Mollusca; class Bivalvia; order Cardiida; family Cardiidae; genus Serripes; species Serripes groenlandicus. Next base: position 167,741,329 of record JASEVX010000001.1, on the reverse strand, counting down.
TTCTTTGGATTGTTTTAAAACTAGGAGGAAACTCTTTTCAATGATATATGGAGTTCTGCATGAGAAACACTTAGAAAGTGTGACAATTGAGGACTGAAACTGGTCGATTTACGTGGAAACAAAGAATTGGTGTATTGTAACCTTTACCACAATGTTTTCAAAATTCTTCTGCTGCAAAGGCATCAGAAAGCGTCTGTATGTGGGAAAGAGTTGAGAATGTTTCCCGCCAAGAATTATCTGTGATTGATTTTGCAATTAATTTACATGTTATACTTATTTAATTTATCAGGTTGAAAATATTAAACCATTTCCCACTTGTAGACAGATGCATTTTAACGCGCAGAAGCTCATGATTAGCAATTTCTCCTTTGGCCAAACTGTTTTCAACTCTATTTAATAGTAAAACTCTGATTTATTGAGATTTTCATGTTTTTGTCAAGTTTTGAAAGTCGTATGTGGGAATGGGTTAAAGAAACACTTTCTGCCAAATCTGCAGCACACAACTTTGAAAATGTCTCCATATATTATATATCCACCTGAGACGAAGGCTCAAGGTGATCTAATCTGATCACTCTGGCCGTTGTCTGCATCCGTCCGTCGTCTGTCGTCCGTCGTTAACTTTTAGCTTTAAACATCATCTCCTCCTAAACCGCAGGAACAATTTCCACAAAACATCACATGAATGTTCCTTTGGTGTTCCTCTTTCAAATTTGTTCAAAGATTTAAATTCCATTGAGAACTTTGGTTGCTGCGGCATCAGAAGGTGGCAAAATGTCCAAACTTTAAAAATCGTCTCCTCTAAATCTGCTTTTCAGATTACAATATAATTTGGTAGAAATGTTCCTTGGGTAGCACTATACAAAAATGGCAGGCAGGCGGTATCAGAAAAGGGGCACAATTTGAAAATTCCATTTTTAGCTCCGCTTATGTCATGACGAATTGTCCGTCAAGCGTGCGTTAACTTTTTCCTTTAAACGACTTCTTCTCCCTTACCACTTGGCCAATTTAGTTGAAACTTCATAGGAAGCATCCTCTCAATGTCCTTTCTTAAATTCCTTCAATTTTTTTTTATCCATCCATAATTCTGGTTTCCATGGCAACCAAAAGAAAATCAAAGTACTGAAGGTAGAATTGCGATCGTTTAAGAAGAGATACAGAAGTGCATATATGAATATTTATTTGTCCCCCTGTGGCGCTCCAATGAAACAACTGAAACTTTCACTTAAGTTATCATATTTTACCCTTGACTTGATGTTTAAAAAGAAAATTGAAATCCTGGACGCAACATGGTGCATTCTGGTGACTTCTGAGGGTGTTTTCAAAATGTTGAGGGAAGGCTTTCTTATGTCATATTTAACAAGAAACTGCTGAAGACTGTAACGCCGGATTGTCGGCAATTTGACCTTGAAAATTGACAAACCAAGGTCAAGGTCAAAGTAACCATATAAATCAATAGAACTTGTTACTGGTTACCTTCAGGCAAAGTTTCAAGTGTGTAACCCTTTCCAGTGCTGAGATTTTGCCTCAACCTGAAACTTTAACCAAAATGTTGATGAACAGACAGACGGAGAGACAGACATCGCCAATCTATAGACCGGAATTGCTAGAGCAATCCGGCCAAAAATTAAAAAAAATCATCAATTTTAGCAGTAAAATCCTGCCAAGAAGTAATGAATTGAGAAAAAAATGTGCTGAGAGGTCCATAATTTCAAACTTGCTAAGATTTGGTCTGTGCAATGAATGTACAAATTGAAAAATGTATTGTTGACATATATTTTCTACACCATCATTGTAATGTTGTTTATCATAAATAAAATTATTCCTTTTTTTAAATAAACTTTTAATCAAAATGTGTGTCTCAGTGTTGTCTTCTTCGGCAGTTTGACAGAAACAAAGCCTAAATCTGAAATTGTGTCAATGTGTTATTTGTCAACTCTGTCCCATAAGTTTTGCTTGTGATTTGAACTCTCATAAAAAAAGCACGGAAAGGGACAACTTTCCCAACTTTGATTAAATATGTTTTCAATTAAATTGTAAAAAATCTTTTTCTTGTTTTTTGAAAGTTTTGTCATTATTATTTAAGACGGACATTATATACTAGAATAGCCAACTGACTATCATTTGAAAAAGTGTTTCTTATTTAAACCTTTCCCACTTGCATACGTAATTGCAGCCGACGACTTTTGAAAACATTGATGCAGAAGAAGAAATTGCTCATAACAAGCTTTCTCCTTTTGCAACAATGTTTTCAACTATATTCAATGATTACACTTCCAATAAATGTGATTTTCTGTATCTTTGCTCAGATTTTTTTTAATTCGTCTGCTGCAGAGTTTTTATATTGTGGGGTGGGTTGTGATTTGTTAAAGGGCAAGCAGGATTGGGAATTGAGTGTTGCACTTATCCTAATGAAACACTCGCCTGCCTGTGCATGTTTTAGCTTAACTTAACTTGTTAATGTTCTTTCCATCATCAACTTAGTCATCTGTTAGTAATCAACTCTATGAACGAAATAATCGCGTCAAAATCTTGAATCGCGTCAAAATCATAACGAACAAACTGTCAAAATCTAATTTTGAACTGTGTAATACAAATTTAGAATAAAAGGATGAATCAGTTATGTTGTAACAACCAATATCCGCGGGTCATTTACCTGATTTTGGCCGAAAGAAATGATTGATTTCTTGCAAGATTTATTCGTTATTCGTTCTGCCTATTATAATCAAAGTATTCTAAACGCTTTATAAACAAGTGATTTAAAGCGCTCAAATCATTTGATGAAATTTGTTTCTTTAGACGCGGACCTTGTCGAAAGCACCTATCCAAAATGCAAAAGTCATCGTTAATCGTTGTCGAAGGAATAGATGGACTGAGAGAAAGAGAAAGAAAAGGCTTAGCAATGCATACTGTCTTTATGGATAAGGACATGAACGAATATGTATGGACTAGCGCCTAGAATTTCGTACTAGCCGATCCTTCATTCCACTCGCTTATGCTAGCGGGCGAGTGGATGTTTACATCTCTGCCGAGAGGGAAAAAAGGGTTACAATTTACAAAGGGTAATTGCGCGGTGCAGTGCTATATTGGCGTAGTGATATCTAAATAATTGTGTACACTTTAAATATGATATTTACACTTACAAGACTTGTTATTTTCTATTATAAGCTTGAATAATCGGATTTTTTTTCGTTACTCTATGTTTGCTTTTGTGAGCATTCGTAAATTAGTCAAACCAAAAATTGCACTTAATTGTTGGTGGTGAAGGGCATATACATCACGTGACTTCAAACTCACTATGACTATGGCAGCCTCTGCGCATGCGCAAGTCTACCAAAAATAGTGAAAACTTAAATAATCTTTTTCTCCGAAAGTGTCAGGCCGATTTTCAAATAATTTTGTAGAAATGTTCCTCTATAAGATTCCTTCAAGAAATGTTGATTGGTTGAAAAAACATGGCCGCCAATGGGGGGGGGGGGGCTATTTTGCCTTATATAGCTATAGTGAAAACTTAAAAAATCTTCTTCTCCGAAAGTGTTCAATCGATTTTCATATAATTTTGTAGAAATGTTCATTGGGTGACCCTCTATCAGATTCCTTCAAGCCATGTTGATTGATTGAAAAACATGGCCGCCAGAGGGCGGGGCTAATTTGCCTTATATGACCAAAGTGAAAATTTAAAAAATCTTCTTCTCCGAAAGTGCTAAGCATATTTTCAAATAATTTTGCAGAAACATTTCTTGGGTGACACACTACAAGATTCCTTTTAGCCATGGTGGTTGGTAAAAAACATGGCCACCGGAGGGCAGGGCTGTTTGGAGATTTGATTTTGGCCGTGGAGCGATACTGGCCCTCTTGGGCCTCTTGTTAATACAATTCTTGTCTGATTTTAAGAAAATTGAATAAGAATCTTACCCTACTTATCCTCTACTTAATTTGTTCAAGTCATATTGATTGATTACAAAATCAAAGCAACCAGGCGTCATAACAGAAGGGTTAAATTGAATTTTTAGCTACAAATGACAACTACCATTCCAATGGACCAATTTCAACATGACGTCCTCTTTCAAAAATTTAAAAATGGTCAACAACTTACATTCTGTGTAGAACTTTGGTTGCCGCGGCATCAGAAAGTGAGACAAATACCCAAATTTTAAAAAATCCTTTTCCTCCATAATATGCTTGTGTGATTGCAAGATAATTTGGTAGAAATGTTCCTTGAGTGACCCTCTACAAAAACTGTTCAAGTCATATTGATTTTGTTGAAAAACAGGACCGCAAGGCTGCATCAGGAAAGTGACAAAACGACAAAACTTTATCATTCCATTCTTATTAAAGTTGTTGTCAAATTTCAAGATACAAATGGCCTTTACTGATAAGCTATTTCTTTAACAGTGTCCACTCCTTGCAGTTTCATTTGCACTCCTAATCAAATTTTCCCAAATATTTGCAGTTAATATTTGCTACTAATTTACTATCATTCAGGTGATCGATTTTGGGTCATCTTGGCCCTATTGTATATAATTATATGAAAGGAGAATCTTTATTAATGAAAGAATACATATATCTAAACATTGGCAAAAGGAGAAATTGCTGATGTGGAGGAATTTTTAGCTCTACTTGCTGAAAGCCAGGCGAGCTTGTGTGATTGCAAAATGTCCGATGTGCGTGCATCAACTTTCTTTTTCAAACAACTTCTCATACCTAACCATTTGGTCAATTGGGATGAAACTTCATAGGAATGTCTTCTCCTAAATTCGTTCAGATTTTTTGTTTCTGGTTTCCATGGCAACCGAAAGAAAAAACTTTAAATTTCTTCACCTCTAAAACTGTTTGGCCAATTTTCAAATGATTTTGTAGTATGTTCCTTGGATGACCGACCCTCTATTAAATTCCTTCAAGCCATGTTGATTGGTCGAAAAAACATGGCTGCCAGGTGGCGGGGCTATATTGCCTTATATGGCTTTAGTGAAAACTTTTAAAATCTTCTCCTCCGAAAGTGTTTGGCTGATTTTCAAATTACTTTGTAGAAATGTTCCTTGGTTGACCCTCTGTCAGATTCCTTCAAGTCATGTTGATTGGTTGAAAAACATGGCTGCCAGGGGGCCAGGCTTTTTTGCCTTACATGGCTCTAGTAAAGACTTAAAAAATCTTCTCCTCCGAAAGTGTCGGGCCGATTTTCAAATAATTTTGTAGAAATATTCCTTGGATGACCCTCTATCAGATTCCTTCAAGCGATGTGGATTGGTTGAAAAACATGGCTGCCAGAGGGCTGGAATTTTTTTCCTTATGTGGCTTTAGTAAAGACTTAAAAAATCTTCTCCTCCGAAAGTGTCGGGCTGATTTTCAAATAATTTTGTAGAAATGTTCCTAGGGTGACCCTGTGTCAGATTTCTTCAAAACATGTTGATGGTTAAAAAACATGGCTGCCAGGGGGCCGGGCTATTTTGCCTTACATGGCTCTAGTAAAAACTTAAAAAATCTTCTCCTCCGAAAGTGTCGGGCCGATTTTCAAGTAATTTCGTAGAAATGTTCCTTGGGCGACCCTTTTCAGATTCCTTCAAGCCATGTGGATTGGTTGAAAAACATGGCTGCCAGAGGGTGAGACTATTTTGCCTTATATGGCTTTAGTGAAAACTTAAAAAATCTTCTCCTCCGAAAGTGTCGGGCCGATTTTCAAGTAATTTCGTAGAAATGTTCCTTGGGTGACCCTTTTCAGATTCCTTCAAGCCATGTGGATTGGTTGAAAAACATGGCTGCCAGAGGGTGAGACTATTTTGCCTTATATGGCTTTATTGAAAACTTAAAAAATCTTCTCCTCCGAAAGTGTTTGGCAGATTTTCAAATAATTTTGTAGAAATGTTTCTAGGGTTAACCCTCTATCAGATTAATTCAAGCCATGTTGATTGGTCGAAAAACATGGCCGCCATGGGGCAGGGCTGTTTTGCCTTATATGGCTATAGTGAAATCTTCTTGGAAGAAAGTATCTGGCCGATTTTCAAATAATTTTGTAGAAATGTTTCTTGGGTGACTCTCAGATTCCACAAAGCCATGTTGATTGGTTTTAAAATATGGCTAACAGTGGGGCGGGGCTATTGGCCTTATATTGGCTTAAGTGAAAACTTAAAAATTCTTTCCCTCCCAAACTATTTGGTCGATTTATTTTCAAATAATTTTGCAGAAATGTTCCTTGGATGGCACTCTACGAGATTCCTTCAAGCCATGGTGATTTGTCAAAAAAAAATGGCCACAAGGGGGAAGGGCTGTTTGGGAGATTTAATTTTTCCTAATGGCAGTGGAGCGATACTGGCCCTCTTCTGCCTCTTGTTCCTTTTGCTACAATGTTTTCAAAATGCATCTGGCTGTGTTAAAGTGTTTTCATGGATGTTTGCTGAAGGGTCTGACAACAAAAGTCAGTAGCCCACGAGAATTGATGAATCAATAACAATTCTTGTTAATTTCTGGTTTGTGTTGTTTTGTTGATTTTTACGACTCTCTTATTACAACTCTCTTATTACATGTGATTTATTTCTTAGTTGCCATGCAACAAGACTTTTGACATTTTCTGTGAGATATGAAAGAAATGAGGTTATGATCTCTGTTAACCCTTACCCATGTAAAGACACTTTCTCATGCCTTCGCAGCAGACTAACATATTATATTATATGGCTAAAGTTAAAACTTTAGAAATCTTTTTATCCAAAAGTATATGTCTGATTTCCAACTAATTTTCCAGAAACTTTCCTTATGCGACCCTCTATCAGATTCCTTCAAGCCATTTAGATGAGTAAAAAAACATGTCTGGCGCAGTTTTACCTTACATGGCTATAGTGAAAACTTTAAAAATCTTCTTCTCCAAAAGTATATATAGCTGATTTCCAATTAATTTTGTAGAAATGTTTCTTGGGTGACCCTCTATCAGATTCCTTCAAGCAATGTTTATTGGTAAAAAAACATGGCTGCAAGTGGGCGGGGCTGTTTTGCCTTATATGGCTATAGTGAAGACTTCCTCTCCAAAAGAATCTGGCCAATTTCCAAATAATTTTGAAAGAATGTTCCTTTTGTGACCATCTATCTGATTCCTTCTAGTCATGTTGAATAGTCGAAAAGCATGGGGCTGTTTTGCCTTATTTGGCTATATTGAAAACTTTGTTTGGAATTTCACAATTTTCCATTCTACCTTCATAGGATATTAATGTTTTCTGTCAAAATTTTAGCCAGCCCTCCATGAATAAGTCAAAAGTTGACTGCTAATGGCAGGTGACTGCTTAACCTTTTCCCACATTTTGACTCTTCTGCAGCAGACAACTTTTTCAAACATTGTGGCAAAAGAAGAAATTTCTCATAATAAGCAAATTTTTCTTTAAAGGTTGCCACAATGTTTTCAAAGTCTACTACTGCAGAATTGTTGGAACTAGATAAAAGGTATATTGACTATATTGATTGATTGGTGATTAAGCGCTGCTTTCAACACATTTTCAGTTATATCACGGCGCTTTCTCAGTAAGACTGGTCCATTTATCCTGACACCAGCAATTCAGTTGTAATACAACCCTGACACCAATAATACCATTTTTAAAGTATTTGATATGACCTGACCGGGATCAAAACCGCAACCTCCTGCACCCAAGGCAGATGCTCTACCACTACACCACCAAAGTAGTTCTATTGACTAATAAGTTAATAAGGCTGTTATCTAATAGGACTGCATGTTCAAACAAGCTCGAGAAAAATGATATTAATTGATATTTGCTGTCCTGTTATTATGCTTTATTGCTGGAACTTGAGTATCACATTGTTATTAATATGTCACTTCATACTGCCTAATTCAGCATTTAATAAGGGAAATTAACAGAGAAAATAAGTATCGTGGAAAAAGTAGCTAAATCCTCATAAATACTGGCTTCTTTTCCCTAGTATATTTTTAAATGAAGTGCATTTTGTAGACAAAGGGGGAAAAAAAGAATGCAGATAGAAGTTTTTAAGGATTTGTTAAAAATTATTTCAACAGTTATATCACGGGAACAGTTCACTTATTCATGATCCCTGGATTAAAAAAAAATATTCTAGGCTAGGAAATGTGCCTTGCCCAAGGGCACTCCACCATGACAATCTCAAGTGGGGATCAAACCTGGGATACCGAGTTTCAAATCCTCGACAAACTGATGACCATGTGTCAAAATGTTTCTGCATGTTTGAAAGGGTTAAATACCGCTAAGCTATTAGGCAATTGTCATAAACAGGGGCGTAGCTTGGCAATAATCAATGTATAGGCCGTCTCGTGAGACAATCAACATTGTGGACTATGCGTAAAGTATCGACCCGGATCAGCCTAAGCATGCCACACAGGCGTACCTGGATAGACACTTTTCGCCTCCTGTTGATTTTCTGTTTCAGGAATCACTACTCTATCTAACCCCCTTTAGACGGCGGAATGTGTCGGCCGGATCAGTCTGCGCGGACAGCGCAGGCTGATCTGGTCGATACATTACGCAGATGTGTATCGCCGCAGCTGCATTTTTGGGCATTTTTAGAAGAAATGTGTAGGCACGTGCCTACAGTGCCTAAAGGGAGCTACGCCCCTGATAAATGCCACAGTAGGGGATGAAACAGTGAATACATGATATATGATATCCATAGACCTTCTTCCACTAAGACAATATTTATATACTAATTGAATTATCCCTTTCCCACATACAGTCACATTTTGAAGCTTTTGCAGCAGACTACTTTTGAAAACTTGTGAAAATGCCACAATGTTTTCAACTTTATGCAATAATCTAACTTTCAATATGTCGTCTGCTGCAGATTTGTTGTATGTGGGAAAGTGTTATCTGAGCGGAAACAAAGAAAAATTAACACCATTTATAGCTCACCTAAGCACGAAGTGCAAGGTGAGCTTTTGTGATAACTTGGCGTCGGCGTCTGTCCGTCTGTTAACAATTTCATACAAATGACTTCTCCTACTAAACCAAAGAATTTAATTCCAAGTAGAACTTTGGTTGTTGCCTGGAGCAATCCAGGGCCATCATGGCCCTCTTGTTTTTTTATCCCACTTGTGGTGAGCTCGACATAGCTGTCAGAAAAGCAGTTTGGTATGTGCATGCGTGAGTCTTTGTCCAAGCTTGTCCAGCCTGCATCTTAACCATGCACCATAGGATTTCAAAGAAACTTGGCACAAACATTCACCATGATGAGGCTGCGTGTTGCGCACAAGACCCAGGCATGTACCTCAAATGTCAAGGTCACACTGAGAGGTCAAAGATCAAAATGAGTACTGTTTGATAGGACTGTACCTTGTCATAGGACTTTTTTTACCATTCATCATAGGATTACCAAGAAACTTGGCACAAATGTTCAACAAGATGAGGCAGCGTGTAGCGCACAAGACCTGGGCCTGTATCTCAAATGTTAAGTTCACATTTAGAGGTCAAAGGTCAAAACGAGAAACCATGCATCATAGGATTTCCAAGTTATTGGGCACACATGTTCATCATGATGAGGTGATGATGGGAGAAGGGAAAACAAATTTTACAAAAAAGGAGACTGTTCTCTTTTAACCCTTTTCCACTTGTAGACATGTTTTGACGCATAATAAACTAGGCCCTTAATTAACTGCTATCATCTCAACTTTGTCAGTCTGTGTTGCAATTGCATGGCAGAGCACTATGTCTATGACAAAACCTTTGGAGCGGGCTTGGCATAATAGCTCTGGCCATCTAGTTTGAAGACAGCTGAGTCTAAGATCAGCAGATTGACTGACAAAATCATTTAAGTTATGCTTGCTTCAAGAAAAAAACCACTTTATGATATTTTTAAATAAAACTATAGATGCATATCCATGCTATCTGGTTCAAAAATGAATATATCCTTTCTGAAGCTTCTTTAACCCTTTCCCTCATATAGACGCTTTCTGACGCTTCTGCAGCAGACGGCTTTTTGAAAACATAGTGACAAAAGAAGAAATTGCACAAAACGTGCAATTTCTCCTTTTGCCACAATGTTTTCCACTTTTTGTCATAGGTTATCCATTCAATTATGGAGATTTCCTATGTTTTGACAAAATAAGATCAAAGCCGTCTTCAGAATTGTCGTATGAGGGAAAGGGTTAACTCTCTCCTCGTGCAGATGCATTACTTCACATCTACAGCAGATGAGTTTTGAACACATTGTGGCGATAGAAGATGATATTGTGAGTTAGGGCTCCTGTTCAGCTTAGATTTGTTTCCCTACTTATTTTATGTTTTGTAGTCCAACAAATCATTTGTTTGCCATTGTCTAAATAGTATGAATACTTTATAGTGCGACAGCCGGATTTCTAATGGTGTAATCATTTGTGGTCCAATCCCATTACCATGTACATTTATTTGAAAGAATTATGTTTAAACGAGACCATTGTGTTATTGCTGTTGTCATTTAGATGTGACAAGGCAGTATTTTGAGGGGGTATTATCCCTTTTCTCCAATTAAAAGGAATCTGCAAACATTTAGTCAATAAAGTTGAAACCATTGTGGCAAAAGGAAAAATTGCTCATTTTGAACAATTTCTTCTTTACCACAATATTTTTTAAAAGTTGTCTGCTGTAGAGACCTCAGTAAGCATCTGTATGTGGAAAAGGGTTAATCATTTCCAGTGATAGCTCTAGGATGGTAAATTAGGCCTTACAGGGTAAAGCTATTATATAAATGCAGATATTAGCTTTGGATGTATAGGCATGTAAAACTGTCCTTATGGACTCTCACAGATAGCGAGATCAGTTTCATCTATCGTGACAAACATCATTATTGGAATTAATTGTCATTTCCACCCGACCTCATTTACAATTAATTGATTGGCCATAGATGACTCATTCTTTAAAATATATGTCACGGGATGATTTGTCGGTTAATCGTTATATTTGAGATTCTGTTGATTTTAAAACCTGAATTTAAATGATAGAGCTTTCTTTAGATTTGCACAATGTTCAGGTTATAACAAACTTAAGGCTTGTTTGTAGCAGATGTCTTTTAATCCTTTCCCACATATAACAAATCTGCAGCAGACTTTGAAAATATCTAGGCAAAACTATAAACCCTCCCTAAATAAAAGAACAATCATTGAATAAAGTTGAAAACATTGGGGCAAATGGAGACATTTCAGTATATAGGAGTCACTGTGTCGGGCTGGCTGGCTGGCTGGCTTGGCTGGCTGGCTGTCTTGTCTGTCTGTCTTGTCTGTCTGTCTGTCTGTCTGTCTGTCTGTCGGTCGGTCGGTCGGTCGGTCGGCCAGGCGGCTGGAAGCCATATTTTGTCCGGCCTATTTCTTACAAACCACTTAGTGGAATTCAATAAAATTTTACATGAAGCTTCTTTACCCTATATGTCAAATGGATCTATAATTGACATTGGACCTCTTGTATTAGCTTACCTGACCACATTACAAATCATATTGCATAGGTGTGTGACCCAAGGCCATCTGATGGCCCTCTTGTTTTACTCAATATTTAATGAAAATTCTGTTTGTAAAAAAGAGCTTATATGCTATTTACTTTTATAAAAGATATGTACACACAGCAGTAATCCACAAGTATAACCTTGTTGATAGAAAAGAAATGGAGGTTACATAATTGTTTTCTTGTTAAGAAGTGTTTGCCTTTTCCTCAGGAAAAATAAACACCTACTGGTGACAAAAATCCAATGTAATCCTGGATCTCACTGGTAGGAAATTAGTCATGGCCTAATAGGTAGATTGTATTGATTCCAAACTACTAATCTGCATGTTGGATGTGTCATTAAAAGACTTTCTTAATTCAGACAAGTTTTCAGCTGAGGTTTCAAAGATATTTGTGAAAAGTGACCTAATTGCTCAATTTGAGCACAAATTACTGAAGGTAAGCTAATGTGATCACTCGCAATAAGCTGTCTGTCCATCCATACAATTTGTATATCACTCATTCAAATCTTCTTCCCTCAAACTACTGGTCCTATTTCATAATTATTTCACAGAAATGTTTCTTAGTTGGCCCTCACCCAAAATGTGTTCGAAGAATTTTATACCAAGAAGAACTTTGGTGGTTGCATCAGTCAGAAAGAGGGGGAAATGCTAAGACAACCCTTTCCCTCATACGACAATTCTGCAGCAGACGACTTTGAACGTAATTTGTCCAAAAATAGAAAATATCTATAATTGAATGGATAACCTATGACTAAAAGCCGAAAACATAGTGGAAAAAGAAGAAATTGCTTGTTTTGAGTAATTTCTTCTTTTGTCACTGTTTTCAAAAAGCTGTCTGCTGCAGAGGCGTCAGAAAGCATCTATATAAGGGAAAGGGCTAAGAAATATACCTGTTTAAAAGTACTGACCCAATTTAAAAATTATTTGCACAAATCTTCCTTTGGTTTCCCTCGATCAAGTGTGTTCAAATAATTTCAATCTGATTGAAAACATGGCCCTATCATGTGGGTACTGAAAAGGTAAAACAAAAAGGGATTTTAGAACATGAAACTTGCTTCTTATCTAGAGCTCTTCCGACTCTTCTTAACCCTTTCCCACATACAAAATATCTGCAGCGACAACTTTAAAAGAACATCTGGGCAAGATTATGTTTAATCTTAATACGGATAAGTTTAATTTTTGAAAGGTGTTGAAAACATTGTGGCAAAAGGAGAATTTGCTTGTTTTGAGCAATTTCTTCTTTTGTCACAATGTTTTCCAAAGTCGTCTGCTGCAGAGGCATCAGAAAGCATTTGTATGTGGGAAAGAGGTAAATATAAACAGACAGTGAGGAGTCTTAATAGGCTGTGTAAGCACAAGCTCACCGGTCCTGAATCTTTGACTGTTTGCATCTATATACAACAAGATTCCTTTTTGCCTGATGCAATTGAAATATAACAGTCATGTGATTTGAGTTCCGGAAGTTTTTGAATGTTATTGAGTATGTACCGGTATGGTTAACCCCCTTTTCCCACTAGCAGACTACTTAAGGAAACATTGAAGAACAAGGAGGAGAAAGTGTTTATAGTAATCAATTTGTCCTATTGTCACTATGTTTTCAACTCTATTGGATAATTACGCCTTCATTTAAAGAGATTTTTTTCAAGTTTTGATCGGGATATTTAGCTCCACTGGCTGAAATCTAGTCAAGTCTATGTCATGGCTAATTGTCTGTTGCGCGTGTGTGCATCCTCTTTTTGCTTCAAACGACTTCTCCTGCAAGCCATGTTGATTGGTAAAGAAAAAGTGGCCGCCAGGGGGCGGGGCTATTTTGCCTTATATGAATCTTCTCCTTCGAAAGTGTGGCCGTTTTACAATTAAAGTGTCTGGCCGTTTTACAAATAATTTTGTAGAAAGGTTCCTTGGGTGACCCTCTATCAGATTTCTTCAAGCCATGTTAATTGGTCGAAAAACATTGCAGCCAGACTGGCCCAGAAGGCGTGGCTATAGTGAAAACTTTAAAAATCTTCTTCTCCGAAAGTGTAACGACGATTATTAAATTTTATTGTTGAAATGTTCCTTGGATGACCCTTTATCAGATTCCTTCAAGCCATGTTGATTGGTTGAAAAACATGGCCACCAGGGGGGCAGGGCAGTTTTGCCTTACATTGCTATAGTGAAAAACTTAAAAAATCTTCTCTAACAAAAGTATCTGGCAGATTGTCAAATACTTTTGCAGAGATGTTCCTTGGATGACATTCTACGAGATTCCTTCAAGCAATGATGATTGGTCAAAAGACATGGACAACAGGGGGCGTGACTGTTTGGAGATTTTTACCTAATGGTATTGGAGCGATACTGGCCCTCTTAGGCTTCTTGTTTCAAAGTCGTCTGCTGCATCTTTGTTGTATGTGAGAAATGGTTAACATGACCTATTTGTGACCTAGTTATCATCAGACGGAAGATATCCATTATGTATTGCTAGCCTATTTATCGTAAGAGAGTAGACAGAAATGATATTTGCCAAAATATATTTCATCTTTATTATAGGGCTTAGGCTCTATAGGGGCCAATCATAGACATTAACCATTAATAAAAAAAAAAGTTGTGATATGTCAACTGAAAATGTCTTTCGGTGTATGTGAACATTTACCTACACTTTCTAACATGCAGACACGTTTTGAAAACATTCTGCTAAAAGGTAGTAATGATGAGTATTTCTGTTTGCCACAATAATTATATCTCCATTCAATAAGCATACTTTCATTTGTTGAGATTTTCCCACATTTTTGACTTGACGGTTTGTGGGATAGGGATGAAGCCCATGTCGAATATTCTGATATTCGTCTGTTCCAAAGTTATGGGCAATTTCTTAATTTCCCAGGAAGTTTTCAAAGGTTTTCTACTGTAGAAAATAAAAAATGAATGGAATGTAAGATGTCTTTCAATTTAAACATATTTTATACAAATTTGGCTTTCAATTTAAACATATTTTAATTCTTCATATGTTTTTGAAACAACATTAGCAATTATCATATCAAGTAAATGGTTTTGTAGATGTATTCCGACGTCTCTGCAGCAGACACCATTTGCAAACTTGACGGCAAAAGGAGAAATTGATCATAATGAGCAATCTCTCCTCTTGACTCTATGTTGTCAATGCTATACTATAATTATTAGCTCGACTATTCGAAGAATATGAGAGCTTTACTACTCGCCCCGGCCCCGGCGTCGGCGTCTCCGTCGGCGTCCGGTTAAAGTTTTAGGGCAAGTTGGCATTTTCATTCATAAGTATTTGTGCTAGGGCTTTAATATTTGGAATATAGTTACATCTTATACCTTCCTTTACATCGAATGTTAAAGGTATTGAGTGTGACCTTCTTTTTGGGGTAAAAAACATGATTAAAGTTTTAGGGCAAGTTGAATTTTTTTTTTTTTTTCTCAATAATTACTTATGCTAGGGCTTTTATATTTGGAATATAATTACATCTAATACCTGTCTTCATATTGTATGCTGAAGATTCTGAGTGAGACCTTCTTTTTGGAGTAAAAGACGTGATTTTGGGTGGTTAAAGTTTTAGGGCAAGTTGGCCTTTTCATTTAATTTTTAGCTCCACTGGCTGAAAGCCAGTCGAGCTTATGTCATGGCGAATTGTCCGTCGTGCGTGCGTGCGTGCGTGCGTGCGTGCGTGCGTGCGTGCGTGCGTTAACTTTTTCCTTTAAACGACTTCTTCTCCCTAACCACTTGGCCAATTTGGTTGAAACTTCATGGGAAGCATCCTCTCAATGTCCTCTACTAAATTCCTTCAAATTTTTTTGATCCATTCAAAATTCTGGTTTCCATGGCAACCGAAAGAAAAAAATAGTGAGAACTTAAAAAATCTTCTTCTCCGAAAGTGTCAGGCCGATTTTCAAATAATTTTGTAGAAATGTTCCTTGGGTGACCCTTTATTAGATTCCTTCAAGAAATTTTGATTGGGCGAAAAACATGGCCGCCAGGGGGCGGGGCTTTTTTGCCTTATATAGCTATAGTGAAAACTTAAATAATCTTCTTCTCAAAAAGTGTTCAGCAGACTTTCAAATAATTATGTAGAAATGTTCCGTGGGTGACCCTCTATCAGATTCCTTCAAGCCATGTTGATTGGTAAAAAAACATGGCCGTCACAGGGCGGGGCTATTTTGCCTATATGGCTAAAGAGCAAACTTAAAAAATCTTCTCCTCCAAAAGTGTCAGGCCGATTTTCAAATAATTTTGTAGAAATGTTCCTTGTGTGAACCTTAATTAGATTCCTTCAAGAAATGTTGATTGGGCGAAAAACATGGCCGCCAGGGGGCGGGGCTTTTTTGCGTTATATAGCTATAGTGAAAACTTAAAACATCTTCTTCTCCGAAAGTGTTCAGCCGATTTTCAAATAATTTTGTAGAAATGTTCATTGGGTGACCCTCTATCAGATTCCTTCAAGCCATGTTGATTGGTCGAAAAACATGGCCGCCAGAGGGCGGGGTTATTTTGACTTATATGACCATAGTGAAAACTTAAAAAATCTTCTCCTCCGAAAGTGTCAGGCATATTTTCAAATAATTTTGCAGAAACATTCCTTTGGTGACACTCTACAAGATTCCTTTAAGCCATGGTGGTTGGTAAAAAAAATAGCCACCACGGGGCAGGGCTGTTTGGAGATTTTATTTTTGCCTTATGGCCGTGGAGCGATACTGGCCCTCTTGGGCCTCTTGTTTAATTTTTCTCAATAAGTATTTGTGCTACGGCTTTAATATTTGGAATGTAGTTACATCTTATACCTTTCTTCACATTGAATACTGAAGATGCTGAGTGTGACCTTCTTTTTGGGGTAAAAAACATGATTTTGGGTGGTTAAAGTTTTAGGACAAGTTGGCATTTTCATTTAATTTTTTAATTTTTCTCAATAAGTACTTGTGTTAGGGCTTTCATATTTGGAATATAATTACATATAATACCTTTCTTCACATTGTATGTTGAAGATGCGGAGTGTGACTTTTTGGTAATAAATAACATGATTTTTGTTTGATTTTAAGAATTTTAGATAAATTCATAATTTTTGGTTACATTCCTTTCTAATTGTGATCATTCATTTATCAAATATAATTCTTCAACATATCAAACGGGTTTTGCATGATGTCAAACATTTGGTAAACCTTTTTTTAAGGTTTTGCTATTTTTGGACTCGGTCAGTTTTAACATTTGCGTTTAGCTCGACGTTAAAATTTCATAATTCAAATCACTTCATACTTCACACATT